>SJYC01070449.1:0-52385 GCA_006408675.1 Madoqua kirkii
ATGAAGTTCATTCATGTAACCCCCAACTAAAATTCCTACCTATGTTAAATATGTACAAATATTTCTAGCATTTATGATCTTTATATGGAGATCATTCATATTTATTTTGGATGATTGATGGCATTAGTTCCCTGAGAATTGATTGTTCTAGTATAAAAGTGTTTAGATTAAAAAATCAATGAATCCTGATTTAACTTCTTTGCTTTTTGAAGCAAAAAAGGTTGAAGCGAGTTTTTATCCTATAAGGTATTCTTGAAACTAAAACATACGTGTGTATGTGTGTGCACACTCACACAAATGGTGTTACATATATATTCATATGTATATGTATATAGTTTATATTTTATGCTATGATCTTTTATCACTGAGAAGATAACATTTATAAACTCTTTGGAAGCCATTCTGGAAAGCAAGATTTTGACTAGAAATTTTGTTGAGTTTTCTACCCTTAACAAATTTAAGTGATTTTTTTTCTATATTGGCTCTCTTGAAAGTATATATATAATTTTTTTAGAAGAATCTAAATCTGTAGAATGAGAACTCAACTCATTAAATACTTTGATTATAAATACACTTTTACTTCCTTCAACTATTATTAACAAACTAATTCAGATAGAACCACAGAGTGACCTCAATTGCTGTGTAGCAGTCATTACCCATCAAAATGCATTTTCCTAGAGTGTGGACTGATACCTTGCCTGGATTCAGCTCCTGGCTCTCCCATTACTGTATTGGAGATGTCGACAGCATATATATGTCCTCTGTTTTCAGTTATAAAGTTTATGAACTGGGAACTTTAAATATCTTTCTCATATGGCTATTGTAAAGATTGTGAATGATTATATTCATATGATCTACAGCAGTACCAGGCACATGGTAATCATTTCAATAAATGCTGCTTTAGACATCACAATGAAGAAGGAGGAGGAGAACAGGGGGGAAGGGGAGAGAGGGGGAAGAGGGAGGGAGTAAGGAGGAGAAACCGATGATGCCCATCACCAGCCTCCCAGCACCCATTCGAACGACGTACAGCTGGGTGCTCCTGCCTGCTCCTCATGAACAGTGGGATCTAGAAATACTTTAAAACTCTTTCTCTAATATCTGGGTGAAAGCAGGGAGAAGTTCACTATACCAGCCCCTTACACAGTAACAGTGCTGCGGTCTTTTTACTCACTTCATTGTGCTGAGAAACTGGCCTCTATCTGTAAGTCTTGGCTGACTTATTTCTGTTCAACAGTCTGGAAGCTAGCTTTGAATCTGAATCTCCCATCTAATTCATAACAGCTTCTTTTCCAGGGACTCATATCTTGATTATAGTCACCCTCACAAAAATCAGTGTATTTTGAAAATTCCAATTCTTATTTAATACCACATGTTGCTGCTTAAAACCCCAGTGTGGCACTCTGCAGAACATCCAGATTCTACTTAAAACAAAACTCTCTTGAATAGTTCCCTGGACTGAATGTGGTTTTATTCTATATACGTCCTACAGTTTGCAATATTTGACTTTAACACAGATGTATGTCTGCATCTGCTGGATGGGCCAACCTTGTGGTCACAGTTAATTTTTCTCTGCCCTTATTTAGTCCTTTGAGCATAAGATCAGCATTATTAGCGAAGGGTCTAGCTTATAATAAAAGTGGCACTTATTTTTTACCTGAATATATTTTCCTATATTCTAATATATAATGTATTATATGCATTATAAATATATGTTGCACTATTATAGATAATTTACACATATATGTTTAATTTGATACACCTGAAAGCTTGAGCTATTTGGTTGTTGCAAACATAATTGCAGTATCACAGTGAATTTTAAATCATTATAACTAAGCTGAAACACATCTTTTTTAATCAAAATAGGAACCATTGCAAATAACACATTTTTGCCAATGAGAAATATTTGTGTATTCCTGTAGCATAAAAATCCATCTTAGGAATTCAGTGAACTCTTAGAAGGCATTTTCTGCCCTCCTACTGGTTGTAGAAGCATTTTCCCTGCAAAAATTTGTCAAGGTACTTGAAGAAGGGGTAGTTGGTTGGAGAGAGGTCAGATGAATATGGTGGATGGGGCAAAACTTCATAGTCCAATTTGCTCAACTTTTGACCCATTGGTTGTACAGTCAGGCATTTCCATGGAGAAGAATTGGGCCCATTCTGTTGACCAATATCAGCTGTAGGTGTTGCAGGTTTTGTGCATCTAGTCTGTTTCATGAACATACTTCTCAGATGTAATGATTTCACTGAGATTCAGAAAACTGTAGTGGATCACACTGGCAGCAGGCCACCAAACAGTGACCGTGACCTTTTTTGGCTGCAGGTTTGGCTCTGGGAAGTGCTTTGGAGCTTCTTCTAAGTCCAGCCACTGAGCTGGCCATTGCCAGTTGTCATATAAAATCCACATCAAAATCTGATTGAAAAATGGTTCCTTATTGTCACATAGAATAAGAGAAAATGATACTTCAAAACAAAACTTTTTTTGAGTTTTGATCATCTCATGAGGCATCCACTGATCGATCCTTCTCAGCTTTCTAATTTGCTTCAAATGCCAGAATATGGTAGAATGGTCAACACTGAGTTCTTTGGCAACTTCTCATGTAGCTGTATGGAGAAGGCAATGGCACCCCACTCTAGTACTCTTGCCTGGAAAATCCCATGGACGGAGGAGCCTGGTGGGCTGCAACCCATGGGGTCGCTAAGAGTCGGACACGACTGAACAACTTCACTTTGACTTTTCACTTTCATGCATTGAAGAAGGAAATGGCAACCCACTCCAGTATTCTTGCCTGGAGAATCCCATGGACAGAGGAGCCTGGTGGGCTGCCATCCATGGTGTTGTGGAAAGTCGGAGACAACTGAAGCAACTTAGCACAATATCATAAAGCTGTACCTAAGATGGCAGTGAAAATTATAAAGTCACTATTATTTCTCACATTTTTGTTGTACCTGATCATCTCTCTTCTCTGCATTGCTTCAGTCCCCTGGGGGAAATTTGAATGTAGTTAGGAAGTTAAATAGCTCAGGAGTTAAAACAGTGGCTTGCCTTATGATTGACTATTAATAGCCTGCTTCCTCCTCCTCAACAAAGCTGTTAATGCTCTTTGCCTTGGGGTTAGTTCTCCAAAAGCAGATCCTGAAATGAGAATTTATGAACAGTTGATTTATTAGAGAGTGCACCCAGGAAAAGCCTTTAAGATAGTGGGGGCAGCTGGACAGAAAAGAAGATCTCAAATCCTGACCTCAGGTGTATCCTTAAGTGTGAATTATACTTAAGAATTTCTTCCAACTTCAAGAGAAGGAGCAGAGCTTTCATAGGCTTAGACCCATTAGTCATTAACTTAGGGTCAACCCATAACATAGCATGAACTCCCAACCACTTTTGGGAAATGACCTTATAGCGCAAGAGCAGACTCTTGTTGCAGAATGTCACAGGGGGTAGACCAGTAGTTTCAAAGCACACAGAAGCCAGGGAAGGGAAATCCATAGGCAGAAAAAGAGGGCTGAGAGAATTTCTGTGGGCTTATGTGTGTTTCTCTGCTTGTTCACTCAGAACTAGGGAGTAGGAAACAGGATCTGAGAAGGCCCTGATGTGACAGTAGATAAGAGTTGAACGATAGGAAGGATTATGGGACTCTGGGATCTTTCATCACGAGCTGGCATTACCATCAAGTGGTTGAGTAGCATTGAGAAACGTAATGTTAGGAAAGAAGAACATTCTTCTGTCTCAGTAGTTGGTTAAAAGGTACTTTTGCTTGACAATCTTCCTGCAAAAATGACTCTTAAATCAGTTCCAGATTGTAATTTACCTGCTTTATGTAGTTTGCACAGGTCTCATTCTTTGTAATAAATGAACAATTTAGGTCTGCCTGCCCATGTGAACACTGACTGTTCTCCAGGGGAATTGGTTAAAGAGGAAAAGTTCACTTAGAGGAACAGCTCTCTCTACCCTCTCTCTATGGTTCTCTTTCTCTTTTCATTACGCAAACATCCACTGCTGTGCATTAGCGCCAGGACCAGTGCTTCAGGCAATAAATGCTGTGACAAGGGAGCTTATTGGAGGACACAGATACTTCGACCAGTAGTTACAGCAGAGTTTCCTCAGCTGTAATGTGGGTTGCATTAATTGCATTTTTAAACTATTAGCTATCTATTTCTGCCTAACAGATTGCATTAAAACTCTCTCCCAGTTTCTGGGCTCAAGAATTAAGGCAGAGCACAGCATGGTTACTTGTCTTCCCTCCAGGGTTTTAGGACCTCAGCTGGAAGACTCAGAGGCTCGTATCCCCTCAAGGCCTGTTTGTACACATGCCTGGCAGCAATGCTGGCTGCTTGCTGTGGACTTATCTGGAATTGTTGGCTAGAATATTCATGTGCGACATTGCATGTGGCCTGGACTTCCTCACAACATGGTGGCTGGGTTCCAAGAACAAGCATCCCAAGTGAAAGAGAACTATCTCATAGTGCTACATGCCATGTGCTAAATCGTTTTAGTCATGTCCCACTCTTCGTGACCCTGCAGACCGTAGCCCACCAGGTTCCTCTATCCCTGGGATTCTCTGGGTACGAATACTGGAGTGGTTTGTCATTTCCTTCTCCAGGAAAATTTTCCCAACCCAGGGATCGAACCCATTTTTCTTATGTCACCTGCATTGGCAGGCAGGTCATTTATCACTAGCACCACCTGGACCATAAGTGCGACAGTGAGGATTAAATCAATTAACTGATATAAAATGCTAAGATCTTTATCTAGACCTCAGTGCTTTTAGCTATTATTAGTATTGATAATAATAATAATATTAACAGTAGCTCTATGTTACATTTTACATTCAATGTAATTTCTAATGCATCGAGGTGGGTGGGGGGTGCATTAATCACCTTTCTAGTTACTCTTCAAAAAGATTAATTGTTTCTTTGGAGGTTGTGCCCCTATTTCTTACTACTGGTTCATGAAATTTTATCTGATATTAAAAAGAGCTGAACAATGTAAAGAGATTTTAGCTGATATTGAAAGAACTGAGCGGTGTAACCCAAGAGGATTAGGACAAGTTTTGAGTTCCAATGAGAGAAAGCTGCAGGAAGAATGATCAAGAGTACTGTTGGGCTGGTGAAAAAGTAACTGTAGTTTCGGACCATGAAGTTTAAATTATTATAACTACGCTCAAACACAACTTTATTAATAAAAATAGGAGCCATTACAATCAACATATTTTTGCCACAAGACATGAGTTTGTTTATTCCTGTAGTGTAAAAATCTGTGTTTCAGGACTTGACAAATTCTTGGAAAGCATTTTCTGCCTCCTGCATTTTCCCTGCAAAAAGTCGTCAAGATGCTTGAAGAAGTGGTAGTTGGTTGGCAAGAGGTCAGGTGAATATAGTGAATGAGACAAAACTTAGTAGCCAAATGCACTCAACTTTCGAAGTCTGGTTGTGTGAAGTGCGGTCAGGCACACTTGCAGAAGAACTGGGCCCATTCTGTTGAGCAATGTCGGCTGTGCTTGTTGCAGTTTTCTGTGCATCTCAACAATTTGCTGAGCATCCTCCTCAGATGTAATGATTTCACCAGGATTCCTAAACTGTAGTGGATCAGGCCAGCAGCAGACCACCACACAGTGACTATGGCCACCTTTTAGTGCAAGTTTAACTTGGTTGGGGAGGTGCTTTGGAGCTTCTCAGCCCAACCACTGCGCTGGTCGGGTCTCTGATTGTCATATAAAATCCGATTTACAATGCACATCATAATCTGATTGAGAAATGATGTATAATAATAAATGATTAAAATTACATGTAATATAGCTACATTTATGTAAGAATGTATTCCAGTGTATGTATGCATGCTATGTCACTTCAGTCGTGTCCAGCTCTTTGCGGCCCTATGGACTGTAGCCTGCTACACTCTTCTGTCCATGGGATTCTCCAGGTAAGAACCCTGGAATGGGTTTACATGCCCTCCCCTAGGGCATCTTCCTGACCCAGGGATCAAACCCACATCTCTTACAAATAGCACCACCTGGGAAACCCCTGTATTCTAATAGCATATAACAAAATTCAACAATACAAAACCACAATTACTTCAGCACCAACCTAATACCATTTGGAGAAGGGCATGGAAACCCACTCCAGCATTCTTGACTGGAGAATCTCATGGACAGAAGAGCCTGGGCTGTGGTCCATAGGGTCACAAAGAGTCAGACATGACTGAAGCAACTTAGCATTTAACAAATACAATACCATCATCAGGAAATAAGATAATTTGGGTGCTCTTAGAATGGTGTCTCCATGTCTCAATGTAGTGATTGAGTTATAGCCAGACACTAACACCTTCACTTGTTAGCAATTTCATTTTCATTTGTAATGATCATTTCATTCAGTTTTGAAATAAAATTTTTTCTAGTATGTGAGAATATGTAAACAATGATTCTCTTCAGTTAGAAGTTGTGAGTATAATAGTAAAGAAAAATATGGAGATGGGAACAGAAAATCAGAAAGGACACTGACATGAAACATAAGTTACTTTCATTTAATAGACTCAAGTGCTTATTAGGACTGAACTTGAGTGACCAGCCCCTTCCCAGAGAACCCTTAGGGTGACAGCCTCTTACTAAGAAAGATGTGTAAACTGGAGTGATGCTATTTGAGTTGATTGATGCTAAGCAACTTCTCTGATTCTTCTGCAAAAACTCTAAAGCCATCAGGGTTGTCTTCTTGGTCTTTGGGCAATGAGTTAGACTTTTCTTCATCTCAGTGACTGTCTTCTTTCAGCCTACAGATTAGCCCAAACCCCTTTCAAAATGTTGTTCACTTCATCCCCCACTATTTCTCATCGCCCCTACTTGTCCCTTATACTCAAGCCATATCTGACTTCTTGCAGCCCCTAGATAAGTCACGCAGTTGAACACTTCTCTATTTTATTCTTTTCTACTTTTTATCAGAAGGTTTTATTTTTTTATTTTCCACTTTCCAGAATGCATTCGCCTTTTTGTTTTGAAAATTTCTTCCTTTCCTTGTCTCTATTCAGAGTTTGTGATTTCCTCTTTTTTGCTCCCATATCTTTTTCTGGAGGGCATGTGTCATCTTATTTTTGCTTGCTTATAGATAATGCCTTTCCTCTTCCTTAAGTTGTGACTTCCCCTGGAGTAGAAACTATTCAGTACTCATGTTTATCTTTTCAGTGTCTATGACCTGGCCTTTTGTATATTAGATAAAATGCCTATTGAATGAATTACTTGAATTTATAAACAGCTATACACTGCTCTGGTCTGCCATCTACTTCTTCCTCCACAATACAGTCTTTCTTCTAGACTACGCTTATGCGCGCATGTGTGTGTGTGTGTGTGTGTTTTCATCTATCTACTACCATGCAAAGGAGCACCCCAAAACTCTGAGGTTTAAAGCAACATTGGTGATTTCTTCATTAATTTTTCATGATTCTGGGAATTGCCTGTGCTCTGCCAAGTGGTTCTTAATCAGTTTTATGTAGTTGGTGACAGATGAGGAATCAGGCTGGAATGACCATCAATATTTCTTCCTTCACAAACTTAGCAGTTGTATGTGGACTGTAAGCTGAAACCTCAGTTAGAACTGTTACTGGAAAACCCACATAGAATTGTTTTTATATATAGTGTGCTGCTGCTGCTGCTAAGTTGCTTCAGTCGTGTCCAACTCTGTGTGACCCCATAGACGGCAACCCACCAGGCTCCTCCATCCCTGGGATTCTCCAGGCAAGAACACTGGAGTGGGTTGCCATTTCCTTCTCCAATGCATGAAAGTGAAAAGTGAAAGTGAAGTTGCTCAGTCATGTCCAGCTCTTAGCGATCCCATGGACTTCAGCCCACCAGGCTTCTCCATCCATGGGACTTTCCAGGCAAGAGTACTGGAGTGGGGTGCCATTGTGTAGGGAAGTAATAAAAGCTAGGTAGAACTTACTTGTTATTATTATTGCTTAGTCACTAGATTGTGTCAGAATCATTTGCAACCGCATGGGCTTTAGACCAGCAGATTCCTCTGTCCACAGGATTTCCCAGGCAAGAATACTGGAGTGGGTTGCCATTTCCTTCTCCAAGGGATCTTCCAGACCCAGGGATCAAACTCCAGTCTCCCACATTGTAGGCAGATTTTTTACCATCTGAGCCACCAGGGAAACCCATATATATGTGTGTATACATGCATATATATATATATAGTTTTTTATATCTAGTGTTTTGGTCATCTAATGGGAACAGCAAACTCAGTGGAAAAGTCCCTGTTGCTGGGAAAGATTGAGGGTAGAAGGAGGAGAGATCATCAGAGGATGAGATGGCTGGATGGCATCACAGATGCAAAGGACATGAACTTGGGCAAATTTTGGGAGATGGTGAGGGACAGGGAGGCTAGGAATGCTGCAGTCCATGGGGTCCGAAAGAGTCAGACATGACTGGGCAACTGAAGAACAACAGTATATTTATATGATAGTTATATGACCCCAGGTAGTAAAACATTTGCTTGACTAACTTAAACCAGCTTGTTGGTTTCCTGGATGTAATACTATGATGGAAAGAGTTGAAACCGAAGCTGTGACTCTGTCTGAGCTTTCCTCTGAGACCTGTCAGGTGTCCTCTCTGAAAGGTTGGGTGTGAGGGGTCTTGACACCACAATGTCTGTGAGATACACAATCTCAGGAGGACGTCAGGTCTACCATCCTAGGGTCTTTTTTTTTCAGAGGACAGCAACTATAGACCTATCTCTAAGTTGTCTCTTTCTTCACTTCATCATGCAGGTCATTTTGACTAGGAAAATTTTCCAACACTAGCACATTCACTTTTTCCAGATAAAACAGCTCTATTGAATGACTGACAACAGAGGTGACAGTTTTTTGGTCCTAAGGCCTTTCCCCTCCAGCTCTGCACTCACGGTCCCTTGAGCCTTACCAGAGGGGAGCCAGCTCAGCTCTGTGCCACCAGGTAGATCCGTCAGGCTGCCCTTGACTCTTTTGAAGAGCATGACCATGAGATGGTTTTGAGAGTGAAGGCGACTTTATTGTAAAATTACCCTGGGGTCACAGACAAAACTTGGACTATTCTAGGCAAACCAGAGTATGTGATTGCCTGGTATGAGGATATGAATAGTGTCAAGGATCCTACGGGTCAGATTTTATGGGAGACAGTAGTACTGAATTTTGGACTACTCCACTGAGGCAGCTAGGTTTCAATATTTGAATCCTAGGATTTGATGCAAAAGGCCTCTGATTCCCACTGTGTTGTCAGGAATGTATGCTGCTCTTTAGGTTTATAATTAGTCAAAACTGGGTGCAAGGCCTAGATTAGTGACAAAAGCCACTGAAACTGATTTTCCTAAGGTACACAAGGGATAAAAAGTGGAATGGTAATATTCAGATAGGCAGTGAAAAAGCAATCCTGACTTGGGAGTGACAGGCCAGATATTGAAGGTTAGATTGTATAAAAAATAAGTGAATATTCCTCAAAATGATATTCCTAGTCACTGTGGAATATTATTTAGCCAATAAAGTGAATATTGAATTTGAACTGTGCCTCTTTGATTTGGAGACATTTTTATAAGTTACCACTGAGTGAGACAAAATAAAAGTAAATTGTATAAAATATGATTCTCTTTGTATAAAAATGAAAAACTTTATGTGTATGTGTTTAAGTACTATATTTTGCTGAACCTGAAGTGCTACTGATTGTGAAACACACCATCATTTCATATAATGTAAAGAAAAAAAGTGCTGAGATTAAACTCTGACGTAAGACTTTTTTATCACTTAGAAGTTTAACTTCCATTTAAAGAGACCTTTTAGAATTAATTAAATATCAATGTTTGTCTTATATAACTTTGTTATTCATAAGAAGGAGCATGTAAGCAAAGCAAATTGATCAGTTTTATTGAAACGTCACATCCACAGAATAATTTTTCTGAGTCTCTTCCAAAACACAGTCATAGACATTTTTGTTTCCACCAATGTCTTCCTCTGCAATTAAGATTATCAGCATTTTAAAAATAAGAACTCCAGAATTGACTCAGAGAAGGCAATGGCACCCCACTCCAGTACTTTTTGCCCGGAAAATCCCATGGATGGAGGAGCCTGGTAGGCTGCAGTCCATGGGGTCGCTAAGAGTCAGACACGACTGAGCGACTTCAATTTCACTTTCATGCGTTGGAGAAGGAAATGGCAACCCACTCCAGTATTCTTGCCTGGAGAGTCCCAAGACAGAGGAGCCTAGTGGGCTGCTGTCTATGGGGTCGCACAGAGTCGGACACGACTGAGCGACTCAGCAGCAGCAGCACCAAGTGCGCATGCGTTTAGCTGCTCAGTGATGTCTGACTGGTTGTGACCCAACAGGGTTCTCTGTCCATGAAATTTCCCAGGCAAGAATACTAAAGTATGTTGCCACTTCCTACCCCAGACATCTTTAAAACCCAGAGATTGAACCCAGGTCTCCCACACTGCAGGCAGATTCCTTATCATCTGAGCCACAGGGAAGTCCCTCTGAGCCACCCAGGGAAGCCCTAATTGATAAGTAAGACTTTATTTGTATTAAAAACGTATGCTCTGTGAAAGATAATATCAAAAGAATGATAAGACAAGCCGCAGACTGGGAGAAATATTTGCAAAAGGCACATCTAATAAATCACTCTTAATCAAAATATACAAAGTACAGTTAAAATTTAACAATAAGAAAACAAACAAAAAATGTTCAAAATGGTACAAAAACTTTCAGTCATGTCACCAAGAAAGACAAACAGGTGGCAAATAAACATAATGAAAAGATGTTTATGAATGTTTATAATTGCCAAATTATATTTTCTTCTGGAGGTGAATGGATAAACTGTGATATATCCAGACAATGCAATACTATTCAATATTAAAGAGAAATTAGCTATCAAGACATGAAAAGACACGGATAACTTTACATACATCTTACTAAGCGAAATAAGCCAATCTGAGATAGCTACATATTGTGTGATTCCAACTATATGACAGTAAAAAGATCAGTGGTTGTCAGAGGTGGGGTGAGGTGAGTGGAAAGTCACAGAGAGCACACAGGACTTTTTAAGGCAGTGAAACTGTGTACTATAATAGTAGACACATGACATTGTATATTTTCCAAACTCATAGAATGTGCAGTACCAAGAGTAAACCAAATATGAACCAGGACTCTGGTGATTATCATGTGTCAATGTAGGTTCATCAGTTGCAACAAATGTAGCTCTCTGTTGAGGAATGTGGATAATGGTGGAGGCTATATATATATGGGGTTGCTGCTGCTACTGCTGCTACTGCTAAGTCGCTTCAGTTGTGTCTGACTCTGTGTGAACCCATAGACAGCACCCTACCAGGCTCCCCCATCCCTGGGATTCTCCAGGCAAGAACACTGGAGTGGGTTGCCGTTTCCTTCTCCAATGCATGAAAGTGAAAAGTGAAACTGAAGTCGCTCAGTCATGTCCGACTCTAGCAACCCCATGGACTGCAGCCAACCAGGCTCCTCGGTCCATGGAATTTTCCAGGCAAAAGTACTGGAGTGAGGTGCCATTGCCTTCTCCTATATGTGGGGTAGGGTGTGGGAAATATCTGTCTTCCCCTCAATTTTGCAGTAACCCTAAAGCTTCTGGGGGAAAAAACAGTGTGAAAAATATTAATTAAGTGATTAAAAGCAGTCACGATACATGTGATTGCACACTTGCATTTCTATACATTTATATTTGTGTACTCACAGATAAAAAGTTTTAAACTTTTTAAATGCAAGGAAAGAAGGACGTTGAAGGACTTCACGGTCTGCATGCTCTGTTGCAGTCTCAGGAGTTCAGGAAACATCTGAAAGGACTGAATGAGAAGGCACGTAAGGTAGTTTCCAGCGTTTTAAGTCACTTCAGTCATGTCCAGCTCTGTGCATCTCTATGGCCTGCAGCTTCCCAGGCTCCTCTGTCCATGGTGATTCTCCAGGCAAGAATTCTGGAGTGGGTAGCCATGCCCTCTTCCAGGGGATCTTCCCAACCAAGGGATTGAACCCATGTCTCTTATGATTCCTGTGTTGGCAGGCGGGTTCTTTACCACTAGCACCACCTGGGAAGCCTGGGAGTTATTAAAGTTATTCTATCATTGTGTGTGACAAGTAGAAAATGTTATTTGCTTTTTTCCCCTTTAATTCCTAGGCAGCTCTCCATTCCCACCCTGTTTTCCTGAAGAGTGCTGAGAACACTGATGTTTTTCAACACTCTTTGCTGATAGAATGATCATTAACAGAAGCTGGCCATAATCAGCATTTTGTGTGCTGAATTTTGTAGAATGTTAGCTATTTAAGATGTTCTGTGGAAAAATGGTTCCATGATTTTAGTCTGAGGAAAACTCCAATAAGGTATCTTCTTCTGTAGATTCACAGCGCTTTGTTGAACTTGTAGGAAAAAAGGATTTTACTGTTTCAGTTATTTCCAAAACTCTTAATGAAAGAATCTCTGTTTAGCATGTATGAAGTCTGCCATTGTCCAGAATTTCTGTTCTATGAAGCAGAGAGAAACTGGCTTATAGAAAGTGGTTAGATTACTCATATGAGCTGGAAAGGTGTGAACGCAGCCTTCTACACATTTGTAGTGCAAACCGCTGTTAATTTCTCTTCATATTTTAGGACAATGACTTAGGGAGGAATTGGTGTACATTCTTATGAAGCAACTTTTTCTACTCTATTTCATTGTGAGATAGGGAACATGGTAACTGAAAAAAATAACGGTAATGATGTGGATGGTCCTCCCTGGTGACTCATTGCTAAGGAGTCTGCCTGCCAGTGCAGGAGATGTGAGTTTGATCCCTGGGTTGGGAAGATGCCCTGGAGAAGGAAACGGCAACCCACTCCAGTATTCTTGGCTGGAAAAATCCCATGGACAGAGGAGCCTGGTGTTCTATAGCCCACGGGGTTGCAAAGAGTCTACAACTTAGCAACAAGCAACAGCAATGATGAGGATAATAAAGAATGTGTGTGTTTATAACCAGGTTATAAAGTTCTAGCATTAATTTCTATTTCAGTTTTACTGTTTTTAATAAGACTCAGAGACTCATTTGGTGACCCTAGGAAGAGTGAGTCGCATCTGAGACCTTGAATGACTGACTCTCTCAGGAAACAGTATCTTTTGTGTTTTTCAAGTCTTGGCTTTTTTTTTTTTTTTTAAGCTAATCAGACTCTGTTGGCAAGAAAGGAAAGTATAATCGACCTTCTGTGATAAATGATAATGAAATGTGTCCAGAGAGAGGGTAGAGTAGGGGAGAAGCTGGATACCTTTCACAAATGGGTTGTTTTTGCTTTAGGGTCTTATGTCCTATTCGAAATTAATCAAACTCTCTTCTCTAAGAAAAGAAGTAGAAGGCCTTTTTTTTTTGCTTTAGCATTGAGGGAAGAATATGGAAACTACATCTGATATAACTTATGGGGAACCAAGCTTAGAGGGAGGCTGAGTTGAGGATTAAAAGAAAAGTTGGAACATGTAGACATCGCTGAGCTCGGCATCAAATGATTGAAGTTGGCTTTCCTTGATGGTCCAGGAGGCCTAATTTTTTTTTTTTTTAACCTGCGTTCTATAGCAACAGTGGATGAGGGAGAGCAGCAGAAGTAAAAGCTTTAGTGAATCAGCTATAGTCTAGGACTCTCTCTGATTGGTTCTGAAATACAGTCAATTGATTGCATCAGCCTTTGTCTGTCCTCTTGTTTGTTTCAGCAGTGGTGGTTGGGAGTCCACTCCTCACTTAGAGAAAAGGGCTGGATTTGCTACTATTTTTGATGGGGTTTTGAGCTTTGAACAATTCCCTTTTTAGCAATAAAACAGATGAGATTCTACTTCTTACTCCATCTGTAGTGGAGCAGTTCCCATACTTATTATAGACTGAAATGACTTAGACAAAATGGGTTGAAATTATAGACTTCCAAGTTTCTCCCCCACCTATATTCAATAGAACGTGGAGTCTATTTTTTAATAAGTTCAGGTGATGGTGAGATGGTTGACCAGAGTACTGAAACTTGGAAAGGATATTTATGAGCCATTTTATCATTTGAAACGGGGATGTAAATGGAACATGTTCTAGCACCATCATTACTATGGTTAACCTATGGTGATATGGCTAAATTTTGACCTGAAACTTTAGATGGAGTCCTGTGGTTTGTGAAAACACTGTTAGGTTTAGTGAGTGATAATCCTTACCATACATGCTACAATGCATTCAAAATTAAAATCATCATTACTTAGCCAGAGAGCATAAAACTATCTATGAAACCAGATTTTGTTGAACAAAAAATATTGAGTATATTAATTAATTAATTAGTTCTCTATCATTAATGTACCTGGGGTAGGAGGTGGCCCAGTGTAGGGGAAAGCAATAAATTTTGGAGTCAGAAAGATTTGACTTTAGATTCTGACTCCAACACTTCCTACCTATTATAGACAAGTCGCGTCCCTCTCTGGAACTTGGTTTGCACATTTATGAAACAGAGCTGATCAGACCTACCTATCAAAGGCTGCTGTGAGGACTGCACAGAACTAATGATGCTATAAACCCCAAGACACTGAATAAACCTTTCTGTTTATGACTGACCTCCCTATCCCTCACCCCCACCCCAAACACCATGTCAGACACATAACAGGGGCTGAAGGCACTAGCTTTTATTAACATGATCATTATATTTAGAGAATATCATACTCACCTATTAAAGCAGTGCCTGTAATTAAATGTTTTCCTCTTCTCTGGTTTTAATGTGCCATGGGAATGCATTTTCAATCCTATGTCTACTTTGTTAACCACTCACCCATTCATCCACGGAGCTATAAACACAGCAAGTAAATGTTAAACAGTGAACCCCTGGAACACAAATGAGAATCATGTCACTCATTTTCTCAACTCACCATGAGCCTTTACTTAAAAACAGTCAAAAGGGAATTGGGATTAAAATCACCAAAACACAGTCAACACCTCTCCTCTTCTCTTTCCCCGCTCCATGTAAACCACCTTCAATTAAAAAATATATATACAAATGAATATAAATATTTCATGATAACCCCAAGTTTCAGTGATTGAGGTCAGGAAACTAGAGGGGAAAAAGTGAAAAAGCACTGTTTTCCTTGCCTTTTCTTTCTTTAGAAACTGACACATGTGCATGATTAAAACACTCCGGAAATCTCAGTGTATGAAGAGAATAGGAGGATATAAACAGATACCTAGATCTGTGTGTCTATCTATTACTGCTTATATCTGTACCTGTAACATACATCTGTATTTCAAGTTAGAGATTATAATAGACTTTAATAAGAATTGGAGAAGGAAATGGCAACCCACTCCAGTACCCTTGCCTGGAAAATTCCATGGACAGAGGAGCCTGGTAGGCTACAGTCCATGGGGTTGCAGAGAGTTAGACATGACTGAGTGACTGACTTCACTTTCACTTCTTTAATAAGAATAATACCTCATAAACATATCTAATATTGAATGATATTAAGGACAATCATAAACCCTGAAAATCTATGCAAATCAGTTTTGTGTGTGCTTAAGTATAATAATCATATTTGAAAGTAAGATTTTCCTAGATCCTTTAAACTTTACTTATGTTAGAGCTTATGGGTGTTCACTTTTCACCTTTTCTTCAGCTGCTGACATATGATTAATGCTCTGAAACTAAAATTTTTAAAAAATATGGAGGAATGTAAAGTTAATTGCTTTATTTTGCTTATAATGGGTCTCAAGAATTGTTCACCTTGGACTAATAAAGGCACAGATGGCATGAATAAGGATGCCACAGTTTTAGAATAAGTTCCAAAATAGAAAAGGCCGAATAATCCTTTTGTTTTGGTCCTGGTGTAATGGAACTATATCTCTCTGTGTGTATCTCTGTTTCTCACACACAACAAACACACACAATTGTAAACAACTGGTGTGTGGAGTATTTTTTAATCACATTTACTCCTATAGTTCAGTGCTTGACACATATTTAAGGATCAATTAAAAATTATCTGCTGATTTTGAGTGAACTGTGTTAACGCTAGAATAACATACAGAGCATTTTTCATATAAATTATAAAAAGATAAGAGAACTGGTTCAAAAGAAATTAGGGGGTTTGACGATTTGCCCAAATGACACAGCAAGGGGGACTGATTTGATATTAGTGTGAATTTACCTTTGAGCTTTCTTAGTGGCTCAGACTCTTGGTAAAGAATCTGCCTGCAGTGCAGGAGATGTGGGTTCCATCCTTGGGTCAGGAAGATCCCCTGGAGGAAGGCACAGCCACCCACTCCAGTATTCTTGCCTGGAGTATCCTATGAACAGAGGAGCCTGGCAGGCTATAGTCCATGGGTTCACAGAGTCGTATATGACTGAAGCAGCAGCATTTAAGCCCATGGAATTCATGCACCTTTACCTGGAATTAATGGGAGGGGAGGAGACAGGCACAAGCTCTCTGGTGCCCACTTCCTCTAGTTAGATGTACAGGCCCAAGGAGAAGGACATAGACTGGCCCTCTGTATTGTAGGCTGACATGGAAGTCTCCTTGAGAAATCTTTCATTTATTCACATCTGGTTTTCAAATAATAATATAATGGCCAGTGAAAATCTCCATTTGCCACCAAAAGGCGAATGACGTACTGAGGGGTGAAAGATACATACACTCAAAGCTTTGTTGTTGTTGTTCAATCGCCAAGTCGTGTCCCACTCTTGGGATCCCATGGACTGTAGCCCGCCAGGCTCCTCTGTCCATGGGATTCCCCAGGCAAGAATACTGGAGTGGGTTGCCATCTCCTTCTCCAGGGGATCTTCCTGACCCAGGGGTTGAACTTGCGTGTCTTATATTAGCAGGCTTTATTCTTGACTGCAGAGCCACCAGGAAAGGACCCCCAAAACTTACAGTGGGGCTCCATAAGAGACCTTACTTTCCAAAGCATTGTCACCTTTCCGAACAATCAGGCCTTCTACTTAGTGTACCATAAACACAGCCTATGTTTTGATATGACTTCCTTTTCTAAATTCTTAACATAAAAGGAACATACACTTGTTCATGGTACCTTTATATATAGCAGTAATAATAGCTGTCACTGATGGGATGTGTCAAGTTCCAGTAACTGCACAAAGACTTTATGTTAGTTTATTTGCAGTCACGATGAAGTAGTTACTAACTTTCTTTGGGTGATGCAGCTGTAGGTGAAGTTATTGACCCAAGGTTTTATAAGTAATGAATAAACTGAACATCTCAAACTGAACCTGTTGATCTAGGTGGTGACCCCCCTGAGGGACTCACTCTCAGAATTGAAGCCCTGGTTTACAGAGCAAAGAGCTTGAGTTTTAGAGCCAGTCGACCCGGGGTTCCAAACCTGACCTGCCACCTTTACTGCCTGTAGGATATTGGGGGCAGTATCTTGTTCAGTTGGATCCCTAGCTTCCCCAGCTGAAGAAATGAGGGTAATAATACCTCACAGATTTGTTGGGCAGAGTTAATGAACTAATATATTTATTTTATGGACTATTTTCCTCAAACATCATAGTAGATATGGAGAAATAAAAGGCATTTCTAAACTTAAAGTTGTTTAGACTTAAATAAACCATTCCATTTACTAACAATTTGTCCTAATGAGGCTCACTGAGAAACTTAAAGCTGTGTGGCTAGAGGCCGTCTCCAAATGATGAGCAGCTCCTTATCCCCACACCCTTGTATAATTCTTTTCTCCCAATAGTGAGACACTGGGAATCTGAGTCTGTCTGACTCCCTCTGTTTTACTGCTTCCCATGCTCATGATTCCCAAGTATTTGCCAAGGCATCCTGGGGTGCCACGCCAAGCTCACAGGGATGCACCGAGACATTTTTAATCCTTAGGAAAGCATGGTGATATTTGGCTTTTGTCGGACGCTGTAGGGATGACTCGAAGTCCACGTTTTGCACAACTATCACTGTGGTTCTTTCAGCAGTGTCGTATCTTTAGGAAGCTGGGTTTTCAGGAGCTGCTGGATTACAGTCCATCCTCATCTGAAAAGCCATGTGAACAGGAAGTGAGCGTGGCAGTGCCTCACCTGGTTCCAAGATTTGAAAGGTTGGGCGCCCCATCTGTGTACAGTTCTCATGGTGATATTTGGCTTTTGTCGGACGCTGTAGGGATGACTCGAAGTCCACGTTTTGCACAACTATCACTGTGGTTCTTTCAGCAGTGTCGTATCTTTAGGAAGCTGGGTTTTCAGGAGCTGCTGGATTACAGTCCATCCTCATCTGAAAAGCCATGTGAACAGGAAGTGAGCGTGGCAGTGCCTCACCTGGTTCCAAGCTTTGAAAGGTTGGGCGCCCCATCTGTGTACAGTTCCCATTGGCCACCATCACTTGTGGTGATCTAGTGAGGGAGAGTGGTTATGCATCACTTTTTAAAAGAGCTTCTAGGTTTCCAGGACCAAAATGCTTCTTACGTTGTTTGGGTTTATGTGCATGTTTACTGACTCAGTTGTATCCCACTCTTTGTGACCCCAGGGACTGTAGTCCGTCAGGCTCCTCTGTGCGTGGGATTTGTTTTCCAGATGAGAATACTGGAGTGGGTTGCCATTTCCTTCTCCGGGGGCTCTTCCTGACTCAGGGAGCAAACCTGTCTCATCTCCTGTGTCTCCGGCATTACGGGTGGACCCTTTACCCACTAATTCATCTGGGAAGCCCTGTTTAAATTTAACTGCCTAATAAACAGAACTCTTGAGTATTTAGCAACGATCCTTCAGGTATAATTTATGACCCACCTGCATTGGCACGATCTAGGGAAACTGGCCGTGAATACTCCCACCACAGGATTTCTGGAATCTGCGTTTCTAACGAGTTCTCTGGTTAATCCTTATACACACTGGGGTTTAAAAATCTCTCACTCAAATGCACATTTTTGTCCAAATTTCAGATTATCTTTTTTTTTTTTTTGCCTACTCTCTTCTTTTTGAAAGATCTGTTTGTATCTTGAGGCCTTCGTACCACCTGTAGCCAAAGCAAACCATCCAGCCCTCTTTCACCTTTCCATCTTTAAAGGGACAGGAGCCACCAGTACATATCCAAGAGCATCTGGGCTGGAAGCCCAGGTTCTCCCCATTATCATTGTTTATGGGAATGGCCAGGTAGTATTGATTTGTCACCTGGTGATGTTAATTACCAGCCAAGCATTCAGATTGTTTCTTTTTTCTCAGCTCTCAGCTTGATCCCTGAAGTTTCAGCATGGAGTCGGGAAGCATTTAATGGAAAGTTAATCAGCCAAATCCTCCCAGTTCAGAAGTTACTCCCTGGCCCAGGCTCACGCTTGGAACACCAGGGTATCTATGTAACATGGGGAAGCAATTATTTACGGAATGCTTCCCAGAGGGCCTGAAAGAGGTAATGACCCTCTACAGGGGCCTTCTGGAGGGCTTAGAAGCCACTTATATACCGCAGAGAGAACGGCCTGACTCATTATATTTTTAAAGATTTGTTTGTTCTTGTCAAAGGAAGAAGCAAATAAGCAGAGGGGTGCTTGCTTCTGAGATGACAACAAAGAGAATTTCTTTTTTCTTATTTTTTTTTTTTTTTTTTTGAGCAGCTGCATCTTGTCTATATCAGTGGAAGATGATGTTACCTTTGTTAGAGACATAGGTGATCTAGATTTGATTTGCATGTTAAATTTTCTGCTTTCAATCAATAACTGCTTAACAAAGTCTCTGGCTAAGGATTCCCAAATTGATTTTCAAAAAGAATTTGCATTTTAACATTTAACGTGTTTTTCGCAAAAACTGGTGTTTGGGGGAAGAAACAGAAGGTGGTATGAATGCCATACAGAGAAGACTTAAGTTGTGGATACTGATGGTCCCCGTCAGAGACCACAGCTTCAAATGTCTGGGACATCCAGCTTTGGGTGATGGTGTCATGTGGTAGAAAGGGTAAAGCTGGGGATCTGTCTGGTTTTGAGTTCTTCTGCTCTTGGGCAGATGGCTTTCCCTGTATTAACCTTAGCATCTTTCACCTATAAGTCAGACATAATGATACCCACCACATGCGATGTCGATTTTCTCCTGAGTATCTCAAAATGTAACCGCATGTCAACAAATCTGTTTCCCATATATACCTACAATGTAGGTTACCAGCTTATATGTGGAGCAGTCATATGTACAAAATGCTACCATGTACTTGGTACTTTTTCAGGCACCAGAGACAGAAAAAAATTAAACACAACCTTTCTTTCACGAAAAAGTACAGCTCTTCCTGGTTGATTTTGTCAAGATCTGCAAAGTACCTTTTGGCATTGGAGAAGCTTTCACTGTTAAATATGGCTTGACATTAAAAGATCTACTCTAGAACATATCTGCATTATCAATCATGTCAAATCTTTACAGGGATCTTTTGGACTGTGTTCTTACTAAATCAGTGAGCCTAATCAAAACTGAGCTGAGAAAACATATTATGTTCTGTCAAGAGAGCTGGCCGATCCCTAAAGGATCCATAAAGACTCCGTGCATCCCTGTGTTAACCTTCGAATCTTTTACCCATAAATCGCATGTACCTGAGATGTTGATTCTCTCTGCATATCTCAAAATGTATCCACACCCCCCGTCCCAGCCATCGCATACCCTCTTTAGTGTGGGCTGCTCTCAGCCTTTTCAGGAAGAATGAGGAATGCCTTCTTCCTGGTCCTCTCACTCGCTTCTCTAGTTGTGCTCTGCCCCAGTCCATTTTATAGACTATAACTGAATTTTTAAAAATTCTTTATGCTTCCAATGACTTAAAACCATGCCGTGGTTCCTCTGAGCCTTCGATTTAAGAGCCTTTTGCTGGCTCAGCCCCTGCTGCCCCTCAGTCTCACCCCTCACACCCCCTTGCCTAAGCCGTCTTCCAGTCCCACCAGCCATTTCTGGTTTCCTTTGATGTGCCAAGCCCACATTTACAGCACATCTTCACGCTCATTGCCTAAGTATCTGCTTCTCTCTCTTTTTTTTTTTTTTTCAGGATTAGAAAAATTTACTCATTTTCTAAAATTTCTTTTTATCCATGGAAATTTTAAGTGCCATTCCATGTGTTCCTATGTCACCTCATATATAGAATTTCTAGCTAAAACTTCTACATTAAAACCTACCATGCAGTCTCATGATTGTTTTTCTTGTACTTTACAGTCAGCTTCACAAAATCCAGTGCTGGCTTACACTGTGTTTAATAAAAGGTAGATTTTATCAGTATTATTATCTATAAATAGAGGGTGCTTCTTGATAAGATTGTTGTACAAAGCAAGTGTTAAATGAAAAATATCTCAAACAGATATTCAACAAATCCCTTTCCCATATATACTTACAATGTAGGTTACCAGCTTATGTTTGAGTCATTCGTTCATTCAAAATACAGATAAAATGCTACCGCGCAGTGGGTACTTTTTCAGGCACCAGCAACACAGAAACAATTAAACACAACCCTCTTTTGAAGGTTCAGGTAATCATGGACGGTGCCGCACAGGTATGAGTCTTCATGGCTGATTTTATCACGTTCTGTGATGTACCTTTTTGCACCAGAGAAGCTAAGTTTCACTGTTAAACATAGCTTGACATTAAAAGATCTATTCTAGAACACATCTGTTCATCAAACATGTTGAATCTTTGCTGAGTCATTTTGACAGTGTTCTTACCAAACCAATGAGCCTAATCAAAACTGAGCTGAGGGAACGCCATGCTCTATCAGAAGAGCTGGCCCATCCCTAAAGGGCCCATAATGACTGTCTGCATCCCTGTGGGCTCTCTTGTGCTTTGTATATAGTTCAGAAACGCAGGAAAAAGGAAAAAGACAGTGAAGAAACTAACACTTTCTTATGGGGACTATGAGCAATTGTGTGGACCCAGATAACGTTTCTTATTTGCTCTGCAGACATTGTCCTTCCAGCTGAGTAATGTCACTGATTTTTCTTTCCATGTACCACCGCTCATGGAATGGAAGTCTAATTTAATCCACAAAGGTTTATTCAGTAACTGCTGGGTATAGTCACTGTGCTCCAGGCTGGACGTACTTGGTGAACAAGCCAGTAAGGTTTCCCATCATAAAGCTTTCAGTTCAGTATGGGAGAGTAACAGTTAAAAAAATAACCTGTAAAATATATATTTAACCACAGCTTTAAAAAAGTGCACAGATAATTGCAAGGCACTAAGAGAAAACACACACACTTGTGAAATCTCACCTATTCTGTGGATACAGAAAGACTAACGTGCTTATTTGAGGATTGCATTTAAAAGAGGTGAAAGCTAAATGTTGGAAAACATTACCCAGGCAGAAGAAGAGCTGGAGACTGAGAGAGCCTTCTAGACAGTGGAAATATTACAGGTAAATGCTCAGTAATGAGAAAAAGCCTAGAAGGTTTGAGAAACTAAAATAAGGCCAGGGTTTTGGAAGGGCAGAGATAGACTTGGAAACAGGTCCAAAATGATGCTGGCAGGAAAGTCAGGAGACACACTGCTGCTGCTGCTGCTGCTGCTGAGTCGCTTCAGTCGCGTTTGACTCTGTGCGGCCCCATAGATGGCAGCCCACCAGGCTTCCCGTCCCTGGGATTCTCCAGGCAAGAACACTGGAGTGGGTTGCCGTTTCCTTCTCCAATGCATGAAAGTGAAGAGTGAAAGGGAAGTCATTCAGTTGTGGCCAACTCTTCGCGACCCCATGGATTGCAGCCCACCAGGCTCCTCCGTCCATGGGATTTTCCAGGCAAGGCAACGGACTATGCTCGCCCATTCTTAAGGCTCTGTGCTAAGTGCTGCATAGATACACTCACTTTGTCATAACACCTTGTACACATTAATAGTTTTCTTTGAATGAACAAACATTTAGGCAGCTAATGTCACTGGTTTGAGGTCTTTTAGCTAAGAAATGCGAGACTGGGATTCTAATCAAAGTCTAACTGATTATAAATGTCTTCTTGTCTTGAACTTCAACTGCCAGGAACCAAGAAAGGAAAATTCTTTCTCCATTCACCTATCTCATGGGGCATCTGGTTTCTCTTCCTTTGACTTTGTGTGGCTTATCAGAATGGGGCTGCTCTGGTGAATATATCTATCACATCTATATATCTATATAAATAGAGATCTATCTGTCTATATCTATCTATCTATATCTATATATATGTATATACATAGAGAGAGATGTGTCCTCTGCCATGCAGAAAGCATCCAGAGCCCCTGCACTCGGGTGTCCAGGGACAGGATGGGCCCTTAGCAAGGGCTGCAGTCCCTCCCACCCCCAGAGACTTTGTCACCATCTTGGGATTGTGAATTCAAGGTTATGCCTCCCTGAACTGGAATAACTTTGTGTTTTAACATGTCACTCAGGGCTTCCCACGTGGCATTAGTGATAAAGAACCCGCCTGCCAGCACAGGAGACCTAAGAGAGGCAGGTTCGATCCCTGGGTCAGGAAGGTTCCCTGGAGGAGGGCATGGCAACCCACTCCAGTATTCTTGCCTGGAGAATCCCCCTGGACAGAGGAGCCGGGCGGGCTACAGTCCACAAGGTCACAAAGAGCTGGACAAGACTGAGCGACTTAGCACGCCTGCATGCAGGACATTTCATCCTCAGCCCTTTTGTATATTCAAACAGAGTTTTCTCTTTCAGTGTTCATGACTCTAGCAGAAAAAAAAAAAATCATCTCATTAAGAAAATTGTGCCTTATCCCCAGTACTCTATGACATTACCATCTCCCTAGTCACAGTCCCTTTTTTCTTTTCTTCTGTAAGTACAGGATCCAACATGTACACAAATTATAAAAGCTGTGCCTAGAATAATAATTTCCATAGGCTCAGCCAGGCTATTCTTCACTGCATTTGTGTTTGGAATTGCAGTCAAACTGAGTGAACTTCCTCCTTTCCTCCAACACAGCCGCTGCAGATTGTGAATTATAGCTAAATACCAAAGTGTTATTTAATGCAGCCGGGAAGGAATGGTGTGAATGATAGCCCATTACCACTTTACACCCAGAGATCAGTCTCCAAGTGCAAGGCTATTCTCTTAGCCACGCCAGAAAAATTACACAGGCTGCTGCTAGGTTTTATACCCCCCTTAGGCAATGCTGGAGCGATAAACATGATGGGAATGAAGTCTTGCCATGTGTATCTAACAGCACCAAAGAGAGTGGCTAGCTCAGTGCTGACACGGCAGTCAGCTTATGTTAAAGGTTGAACACGTTACCTGGCTCTCTTTCTTGGTATCACACTCTGGGCAGGAGCATACTGTGTATGCCTGGTCCCAATCTTCACCTATATCCTGTTACACAACTGAGTTCCTGCTTTCACTCTGAAAGGGAAGGAAAGCTTCGTGTTAAGCCCCAGCTGCAGAGATATGGGGCTAAGGACCATGGTCTCTTAGCAGGTAGGTACACTGGATATGCCAAGACTTAAGTACCTGCTAGCCCAAATCCAGTACTGCCACGTGACATGAGGAACTGACTCACTGGAAGAGCCCTGATGCTGGGAAAATCCGAAAGCAAAAGGGGAGGAAGGAGGCAGAGGATGAGATGCTTAGAGATCATCACTGACTCAGTGGCCATGACTCTGAGCAAACTCCAGGAAACAGCGGAGGACAGAGGAGCCTGGCGTGCTCTAGTCCTTGAAGTGGTGAAGAGCCAGACACAACTTAGCAAATGCACAACGGCAATATCCCAAAACCACATTCTTGAAGTCCCCACCTCCAGCTCCTTCCTAATGGTTTGCAATTGCCTCTGACACTCAGCTGGTTCTGTGTGACCCCACCGTCCACAGCTGAATGGTCCATAAGAGGATTTTTGCCTCAAAGCAAGTCAATTTGCAGGTCTGTGGAGTGAACTGCGATAAAAAACTCTGTTGACCAGGTCCAGTGGAGGCACGCTGAATTCATCAGATAGTCTTCCTGGAGGAATTAGAAAGGTAATTTTAAGATTAGTAGAAGGATCAAAAGTAGATATGACAAGCTATCCAGTGGATAGGTTATTTAGGGTAATGATATCACCAGCTGGGGATTAACAAACTGTAGTTGAAAAAATGTGGAAGAGTCAGTGAGGTCTTAAGATATTTATTGAATATGGACCATCCTTTTGGTTGCTCAACTGCTTGTTGTTGTTTTAAAACTTTTAACTTTGTATTAGGGTCTAGGTGGCTCAGTGGTAAAGAATCTGCCTGCCAATGTAGGAGATGCCAGAGATGTGGGTTCGACCCCAGGGTCAGGAAAGTCCCCTGGAGAAGGGAATTGCAGCCCACTCCAGTATTCTTGCTTGGAGGATCCTATGGACAGAGGAATCTGGCAGGCTGCAGTCCATGGGGTCGCAAAAGAGTCAGACTTGACTAAGTGACTGGACACACAGGCTATGCGGAAAGCTCATGGCTTCACTGCTGATGAACAAGCGATGTTGCGATGGTTTCAGGTGAACAGCAAAGGGACTCAGCCACACACATACGTGTTTCCGTTCTCCCCCAGACTCCCCTCCATCCAGGCTGCCACAGAACATCGGGCAGGGTTCCCTCTGCTCTACAGTGGGTCCTTGTTGGTTAACCATTTTAAATATAGCAGTATATATATGCACATCCCAGTATGTGGATAAACACAGTAGTATGTATGTATCCCTTCCCCCATCCTTCAACTGGGTTTTTATCACTGTAAGGTGTATAACTCTATAACTTTTCCTATATTTTTATACTTCTAATTATACACCTTTTCTTGAAATTATGTAAGCTTATAGCAATAGGTTATCTTCAGTTTTTATGAGACTTAAAGGAACAGCTACATTTCTATCTTAATTATTTCTGCTGAACGCATGCCACAATTTTGCTGTAGGGTATTTGTTACCTTTCAGTAAATATCCATTGCTTGAGGTGCTTGAGTAACTGTCAGGCAACCATGTAATTAACCTGATAAAAAAATACATGAGAAGATGGAGCTGAGAACAACTTAAAAACCACAGTGTTCCTCCAAAGGGTCTTTAGAGATTCAAGGTGATGTTTAATCACCCGGCACACATTTTTTTCTTGTAACATCATTTTGGGAGGAATAAGTGTGATAATCTATCTCTATTATGAGATAGTAAATAATCCTGTTGACAAATGGGATTTCTCTACTTTCATATATTTCTGATAAATTGACACACTGAACAAAGCCTGATACTGATAAGGACAGACAGGCATATATTACAGTTCTCCAAAGAAACAGAACCTATAGGATATAGATGTACCCTCATCACTTGATGTCCATAGGGGGCTGGTTCCAGACCACTGTGGGTTCTCAAGTGCCTTATATAAAATGGCATAATATTTATATACAACTTAGGCATATCCTCCTGAATCATTTAAATCATCTCTATATTTCTTATAGTATGGTACTAATTGTAAATTCTATAAATAGTTGCTTGCCTGTGGCAAATTCAAGTTTTGCTTTGTGAGACTTTCTGAAATTTTTTTCTGAGTGTTATCCTTTTGCTATCAGCCGACTCGGTAGATGCAGAACCCATGATATGGAAGGACAACTGGATATGAGGATATTTATGATGAGAATTGGCTCAAGCAGTTATAGAGGCTGAGAGGCCCATGGTCTGCCCTCTTCCAGCTGGCCAACGGGGAAAGTCAGTGGGAGGCTGAAAGCCAAGGACCAGGAAGTCTGACTGTGAGTCTGAAGGCCTGAGGACCAGGAGCTTCAGTGTCCAGGAACAAAAAAAAGATGGATGTCCTAACTCAAGAAGGGATTGGGAGAACCTGCCCTTTCTTTGCCATTTTAATCTGTCTGGTCTCCCAAAAGACAGAATGATGGTGGCCCACAGTGGTAAGCCTGGGTCTTTTTACCCAGTCTACTGAATCAAATGCTAATCTTTTCTAGAAACTCCTTTCTATAAGGAAATAATCCAGAAATAATAATGTTTTACCAGCTATATGAGCATCCTTTAGTCCAGTGTAGTTGACATGTAAAATTAATCATCACAGCACACTTGTAAGAAAACAATTATGGACAACTAAAGATCATAGCAGAGTAGGCTATGACTCAAATGTAGCCTCTGAACGGTAGACAGATTCGTGATTCTAGAACAGCTGGAATCCCACCCTAACTCTTCTATACATCTCACAGAGCACAAGGCCAGGACTCTTGTGTTAAAGGAAGAAGCTCTCTCTGGGTTTAGCAGCTTTTCTGTGGAACGCCTTGTAAGAAAGATGGAGGTGAGAAGCCAAATCACTCCCCTACTAATGGGAAAGGAGACGAGCTCCAGAGGCCTGGGAGAGATATGGAGTGGCCTGGGGTGGTCAGAGGCCTGGAGAATTTTGCGTTATATAGGCACGGGCAGATTGATTTGGGAGGAGAGTGTGGTGCAGAAAACTGTCTCCCAAAGATACCAGGTCCCAACTGCTGGAATCTGTGAATACTATTTAACAGATAAAAAGTATTTTTGCAGATGTAACTAAACTAAGGATTTTGAGATGGGAATGTTAGCCTGGATTATCTGAGTGACCCTAAAAGGAATCACAGGCTTCCCAGGTCACACTAATGGTAAAGAATCCACCTGCCTATGCAGGAGATGCAAAAAGACCTGGGTCAATCCCTGGGTGGGGATGATCCCCTGGAGAAGGGAATTACAACCCGCCCCAGTATTCTTGCCTGGGAAATTCCAGGGACAGAGGAGCCTGGCAGGCTATAATTCATGGGGTCACAAAGAGTCGGACACAAGTGAGCAAGTGAGCACAAGAGGAGTCACAGTGTGTTTTTTTAAGTGAGAAGCAGAGAGAGGGTTTTGAGCAGGAGACCCTGTGGTCTGCAAGGCAGAGAGAAAAGTAAGGCGCAGCCGCCGCCAGGGAATGACAGCGCCCCCTAGAGGCTGAATGAGGCAAAGACCCAGCTCTCCCTTAGAGACAGGGTTCACCCCCTGCCTACACATCACGATTGGTCCAGTGAAGCTGGTTTTGTTCAGGTATGTTCCTTCTATTCCTGCTTTCTGGAGGGTTTTTTTTTTTCTTTATCATAAATGGTTGTTGAATTTTGTCAAAGGCTTTCTCTATCTATTGAGATAATCATATAGCTTTTATTTTTCAATTTGTTAATGTGGTATATTACATTGATTGATTTGCAGATATTGAAGAATCTTTGCATCCCTGGGATAAAGCCCATGAGCCAGAACTGTGAACGAATCCATTTCTGCTGTTTTAAGTCACCAAATTTGTGGTAATTTGTTACAGCCACCCTAGGAAATTAAGACAGAAGGGAACCACCAGAAAGATGAATTGAAAGAATAATAGACACTGAAGCAAAGGGGTGGCCCATTCCATCCACCCAGTGGACCCCAAAGATAAAAGGGACCTCCCCTATGACAGACAGGCTGGCAACCACCTCCTAATTCTTAAAGAGTATTTGGGCAGGAAATTCTGAGGAAAGTCTGGACTTTCTGTTAGTCAGACAAATAGAGCTTTGAGTGCCAATATTTGGGGGAATCTGTATGCGTTTGCAGATAAAGCATTTTGAGCAATAGTGGAACTTTGAGCTAATATTAACCCAGTATGTCTCCTTCATGGCCTTCCCCTTGGCTCAGAACGTAAAGAATCCGCCGGCAATGCGGGAGACCTGGGTTCGATCCCTGGGTTGGGAAGATCCCCTGGAGAAGGGAACAGCTACCCACTCCAATATTCTTGCCTGGGGAATCCCACGGACAGAGGCGCCTGGCAGGCTACCGTCCACGGGGTCAAAAAGAGGCGGACACGACTGAGCGACTTTCATTTTCATGTCTCCTTTATAGATTTGCTATGGCAGCTATTTTATTTTTCTTTCTTTTTCTTTTTTTTTTGGTAATGAGTTCATACATACACAAAAGTTTTCTAATTAGAAAGTAGCTGAAAAAGAAAAAGGTAATTTTACTACCAGATCCTTAGTGGATCTGGTATTTCCCAAGTCAGATAACTGAGATTCTAAAGACGGACCCTCCACAAAGGCACCCAGTCCTTTCATGCCCCGGCTTCTTCCACCCATGTTACTCTTCAGGGCTGCTGGTCTCTCCTCCTGAAGACTGAGACTGAACCTTCACGCTTCCTGATCTGGCTTAAAACTTGCTTCTTCAGAGCGGCCACCCCGTTTAAATCCTGTCTCCCCTGCTCAACCCCCTCATTGCATCATGCTCTATTCCTTCAGAATATGTAGAGTGGCCAGGCCTTAAGCTTTTGTAGATGGGCTGGTTGCTTGCTACTGATCTTCCCTCTGCTCTGAATGTTTTATGACCCCTCATCCCTCTCCAGTGCACAGAAACATCATTGATGATGGGAACTCTCTGGTGCTTGGAAATATGTAAAGGAGGGCAAAGGTTTTCATGTACACCAGTAGGCCTTCACATTTTTATTTATTAGCTTTCAAAATAACATTTATAATTTAACTTATTGCAGAAATAGTTTAGGATGACTTAGAAGACAGAAACTATCATTTTGTTCACCTTATAGGACCTTATCAGACTTCAGTCTTCACTCAGCCCACTGCTGGTTACAGGAGTCAGCTCATGATCCCTAAGGCAAGGCCCCTACAGTTTGTCCCTTCAGCCCTCACCCCAGATTAAAACATCCAACAATCTCTGCTTGGCTCCACCATGTAGTGGGGAAAAGCTCTGGTCGATTATATTATCCACAGAAATGTTTCCTGCCCATGATAAAGCTTACCTTCTACATTGTTAAGCAAAGCACTTGAGCATTCTTGGTGCCTAAAACAGAAGGAAATGGCAACCCACTCCAGTGTTCTTGCCTGGAGAATCCCAGGGATGGGGGAGCCTGGTGGGCTGCCGTCTATGGGGTCGCACAGAGTCGGACACGACTGAAGCGACTTAGCAGCAGCAGCAGCACCAAAACAGTGGCTGGAACCCAGCTAGGAGACCTATAAATGTCTGTAAAAAAAATCAGACCTCATATTTGTACAGAACTGGAAAGAACTTCTGAAACTCTTCTTGTTGGAACCTTAGAAGAGGTTTCAGTGAAGTCTCCTCCTTCCTTTGGTCCGTGAAACACTTGTTTTCAGCATCACGCCCTCCTGACACTCACCTGGGCCATCTGTGGCCTACTTCTATTTTCCTGGATGCAAACTGATACTGTGGCTTCCCAAGTGGCAAAGTGGTAAAGAATCTGCCTGCCAATGCAGGAAATGCAAGAGACTCAGGTTCAATCTCTGGGTCAGGAAGATCCCCTGGAGGAGGGCATGGCAACCCACTCCAGTATTCTTGTCTGGAAAACCCCGCGAACCGAGTAGCCTGGCAAGTTACAGTTCATAGGGTCGCAAAGAGAGGGACACATCTAAGTGACTGAGCTTAGACACACATGCAGCCTGATATTCTAGTTGTGGAATATGTGTCTTAGATTCATAGTGCCTAAGAGCTGGAAGGAGCCTTAGAAATGAGTGCAGTTGCCTCTTTTGACCCAAAAGAGGACAAGCATCCTGAAGAGCAAGAAATTAGTTAACGGTGCAAATAACACTGCGTCTTCATTCCCTTCATTCAGTGCCAAGATCTTCCTTTTCTCCCAGAATAATACCCCGTGGGTGTTTGTCAGCAAATATTGCTGAAAGCAATACTGCTTTTGAGTCGCCTGGGTCTCTGAGCTATGAAGTGGTTTTTATTATTCATAACCTTTTTACCTGAATCACGCCATCTCCCCATCTATTGTCTTAGATGTCTCTACTTGAATTCTTAGACACTCCTCTTCTCCCCTCAGTAACCTTTGAAAGCTTTGAGGTTGCAATCGTAATTCAAGAATGATTCTCCCCATTGGGTCCAGAGAATGAGTATGGAATGAGTCTACAGGGGCAGAGAAGGGCTGGAGAGGGAGGCGAAGGACACAGCCTCGCCAGCAGGAACAGAGGAGTACGCTGTGGCAGTCGCTGACGTGGCCAAAGTCACGGTCACGTCACTCGCATTCTGCCTGTGGTGAGAGACTTAATTCAAATAGATGGATCTATGTGGAGAAATACCTTTCAGTTTACAAAACAGATGACTTTCCCTTGTCCTTTTAAAAAGCATGACCCTTTCTACCTGGCCTGAACCACACCATTCTGAGCTAGAAACCCTTGAGAAAATTTAGCAGGGGTTGCATAAGCCTAGAGAAAAATGAGTAGGATGCTTATTAGGTATCAGGGAGTCACCCTAAGCATAGCTGAGGTAAACAATATTTCTTGAGGCCAAAGACTGGGCTCAAAATAAAAGTCAAATAAACTGCTAATTTTGATCTCCCTTTGACTTTGAATTTATCAAGTTATTTGACTTATATGCATCGTTTTTTTTTATCTGCAAAATGGACTTAGTTATCTTGGAGAGCTCCTGTGAGGATCAGCTAGGTGAATAAAGATTGTGGCCTGAAGTATGGAATAAAATGAAGGAAGTTACTTACCTCCCTTCCTCTGCTATATTTCCTTTGCTTCTCTCCTCTCCCTCCTGTGAGTTTATTCAAATGGTCTGGAAAGTAATAATGCATCTGCCTGGGGAGGAATCTCAGCAGGACTGCTGGGATGCAGGGAGAATCAGAATCACCGACCACAGGCATAGCAGAGGGAGGGAACAGCTGTGAGGAAGCGGATGCAGGCTTTTGGCCGCTGGTTAAGCTGGCACATTCATCTGCTGCCCGAGGCCAGGAGATAGGAGGATCCTCCAGGAAGTGAGGGTCTCCCTGGCCCACCCTAATTTACTGCCAGCTTCTGATGACCTAGGTTATATATTTCCAGCAGGTAAACAAAGATTTTCCTCCATTTCACTAATAGAAATAAATGGATATCCAAAACTCACGTGTGAGGGAGACCATTAAAGAAGGAAAGAAGTACGACAACCATAAAAACGTTGTGTCCAGGACTTCCCTGGTGGTCTGGCAGCTGAGTCCACCAGCCAGGGCAGGGGGCACAGGTTCTTTCCTTGGTCCAGGAAGGTCCCACATGCCTCCGGGCAACTAAGCCCACGTGCCCCAGCACTGAGCCGGAGTGCTCTAGAACCCATGCCTCACGACGAGGGAAGCCGCCAGAACGAGAAGGCCACGTGCCGCAGCTAGAGAGTAGCCCCCGCCACTGCAACTAAAGCACGCCCGCGAGCAGTGGAGACCCAGCACAGCCAAAGCAGATCACAGAATAAAATTTAAAAATGTGATGACCGGTGAAACAGCAAACAATGAAAATCTTTACATTAAATAAATTATTTATCCTTAGAGAGATTCAAGGGCATGTAAAACAAGAGCAGACTTCTATGAACAAGAGATGGTTGTTGTTCAGTCACTAAGTCATGTCTGACTCCTTGCGACCCCAAGCCTGCAGCAGCCAGACTTCCCTGTCTTTCAGAGATAGTAGAAAGACTGTAACTAACGAATAAAATTGTTGTTTCTAGTCAAAATTTACAAAGAACTCTTAAAAGTCAATGAAAAATATATAAACAACTTAATTCAAAAACAGCCTAAACACCTTAACAGATACATCACCAAAAAGATAAACAAATGGAAAACAAGCATATGAAAAAATGCTCCAAATCATATGTCATCAGGGAAAATGCAAATTAAAACATTTTTCTGGTTTGTTTTAAGGTATAACTAGACACATGTTAGAATGGCCAAAATCTGGAAATCTGATAACACCAAATGCTGACAATGATGTGGAGAAAAAAGGAACTCTCATTCATTGCTGGTGGGAGTACAGAATGATACAGCATTGGTGAAAGACAGTTCAAAGATGTTTTTCATAAAACTAAACATACTCTTGCCTGGAAAATCCCATGGACGGAGGAGCTTAGTAGGCTGCAGTCCATGAGGTTGCTAAGAGCTGGATAGGACTGAGCGTCTTCACTTTCTCTTTTCACTTTCATGCACTGGAGAAGGAAATGGCAACCCACTCCAGTGTTCTTGCCTGGAGAATATCAGGTATGGGGGAGCCTGGTGGGCTGCCATCTATGGGGTCACACAAAGTCGGACACGACTGAAGTGACTCAGCAGCAGCAGCAGCAGCAAACATACTCTTACCTTATGCTTCAGCCAAAGCACTCCTTGGTATTTACCCAAAGGAGATGACAAGCTGTGTCCACACAAAACCTGCATATAAGTGCTTATATTGGCTTTACTTATAATTGCCAAAATTTGGAAGCAACCAAGATATCCTTTGGAGAATAAACAAAATTTTGGTTTAGAATAAACGGATTTTGGTCCTTTCAGACAGTGAAATATTATTCAGTGTTAAAAAGAAACGAGCTATCAAGTGATGAAAGACAGCGGTAACTTTTGTGCACATTACTGAGTGCAGGAAGCCAGTGTAGAAAGGCCACATGCTGCGTGATTCCAACCACTAATATGGGACATTCTAGAAAAGGCAGAACTATGGAGACAAGCCCTAACTTTGTAGGACCTTGTGGTTTGTTTTTGTTACTTGTGCGTCCACCTCTTATATCACTAGAGCAGTGGTTCTCAACTAAGTGAAACTGTGCCTTCACGGTGACATTTGCCAGTATCTGGAATTTTCTGTTGTTGTCATAACTGTGGGAACAGATGCTACCGGAATCTAGTGAGTAGAAACAAGAGCTGCTACTAAATGTCTCACAATGCACGGAACACACCCCCACAACAAAGAGCTGTGTCAGTCACGCTACGCAGTAGAGCTTGAGTCCCGTTCTGGAATTACTTACATCTACAATCTCTGCTGTCTAAGTCAGTGTGAGACATAAACACCTCTCACCCTGCTGGGCACTCAGGCTTGACACACAAAGAAGCTGCCTGTGTAATAGAGTTCTTGACAGAAAATTTATTTGGGGTAGATAATTTAAATTGGGACAGATGAAGTAAAGCCCACTAGGCAATTTGAGAATGCTTCAAATTAATGTGACTTAAAGCATCCAGATCTGCACTTGAGCTGACTGAATGTAGTTTTCATGTCTACATCCAGATAGTACTTGGCATACTTGTTAAAATAATGTAGGATTGATATGACTGATGGCTAAGGTCCTCCTCCTTTCTTCCCAACTTTCCTAATAGAAGATTTCAATTTTACCTTGGAAATGCAGCAGAGAAAATCCCAATACTGTTCTAGGATATGAATTCCATCATGTTTGATTGTTGTGGTTGATTATTATTTGATTAGATTCTTTAAACTTTTTAAGAATGCTAACTAATTAGTTATTGCAAAATGCTTAGGAAGAGGTACTAACATTATCTCTCCAACTAGTTCAAAATTGGTAAAAGAGTACATCAAGGCTGTATATTTTCAGCCTGCTTATTTAGCTATATACAGAGTACATCATATGAAATGGTGGACTGGATGAATCACAAGCTGAAATCAAGATTGCCATGATAAATATCAATAACCTCAGATATACAGATGATACCACCCTTATGGCAGAAAGTGAAAAGGAACTAAGATCCTCTTAATGAAAGTGAAAGCGGAGAGTGAAAAAGCTGGCTTAAAACTCAACATTCAGAAAACTAAGATCATGGCATCTGGTCCCATCACTTCACGGCAAATAGATGGGGTAAAAGTAGAAACAGTGGCAGATTTTACTTTCTTGGGCTCCAAAATCACTGTAGACGTTGACTGCAGCCATGAAATTAAAAGATGCTTGTTTCTTGGAAGATAAGTTATGACAAACCTAAACAGCATATTAAAAAGCAGACAGATCACTTTACCAACAGAGGTCCATATAGTCAAAGCTATGGTTTTTCCAGTAGTCACATGTGAATATGAGAGTTGGATCATAAAGAAGGTGGAGCACCAAAGAATTGATGACTTTGAACTGCAGTGCTGGAGAACACTCTTGAGAGTCCCTTGGACTGCAAGGAGATCCAACCAGTCCATCCTAAAGGAGATCAGTCCTGAATATTCACTGGAAGGACCGAGGCTGAATCTGAAACCCCAAACTTTGGCCACCTGATGTGAAGAGCTGACTCATTGGAAAAGATCCTTGTGCTGGGAAAGATTGAGTGCAGGAGGAGAAGTGGGTAACAGAGGATGAGATGGTTGGATGGCATCACCAACTCAGTGGACGTGGGTTTCAGTGAAACTTCAGGAGATAGTAAGGACAGGGAAGCCTGGTGTGCTGCAGCCTACAGGGTCACAAGGAGTCGGATACAACTTAGCAACTGAACAGCAACGAGAAACCCCAAATTAAGAGGTTAGGTGGTAACTTGCTTAAGGTTACGAAGCTAGTAGACCGTGAAGGAAGTCTGGCTCAAGATTTTTGTACTTCTCTTCACTACGGTCTCTTGTTTTCTTGCTCTAGAAAAAAAATTAAATTGATAAGATTAAAAATTAAATCCAATCATGTGGGTGTTTAGGATGAGAAATTGTTTGGTTTATTAATTATTTGGGGGGTTATGATTCCTTTTTCATATATGTATTTTTATCATATTCTGACACTCACTTGCAGAAAAAGGTAGCAGGCCCTTAGTGTTCAGGAAAATAAGCAATGTCTTCAAGGGTAAGAGGCTTAAACTTTTTAAAATCTATCCCTTTACTTAATTTTTAAATATTATGAATATTATTTTTTCTTTCATCATTAAACAGTTCTGTTGCAGAGCCAACACTGTAAGTAAAAACGATGACAATAAGGCAACTGTATTACCATTTTAAAGATGTTACTATGTGTCCGCTGCTATGCCAGCCATGTTTTATATTAATACATTCATTTAAATTGTACATTTAATTATATGTATGAAATACATACCATCATTGTCTCCATTTTAGAGATGAGGAATCTAAGATTATAAGAGGCCAATTGGTGAAAATTGAGTGGTTCATAAGTGGTGAAACAGGATTTTGTCTGAAGTCCCACTCTCCCTACAAAACCACTCGTTTTTCAAGCCTTCATTAATTTTTTTTTTCATTCTAAACATAGTTTGTGACAACTAAAATTAACTTTGCTAAGGTAAAGTTCCCCTCCTCCCCTCACTGGAATCCTTAATTAACCAGAAGAGATGCTTAGAATGAAGGGCATTCTGAGGGTATTCCCCCAAAGCAATTTAAAGGTACTTGATTAGGTGATGGATTTTTTTTTAGAGGAAGACTATTCTGAAAACATCTTCTGGAGCAATTACAAGACTTTTATTTATTTCTATACCCATTCCTGGGATTGAACAGAGTCTATAAAACAATTCTTAATTTTATGTAATTGTATTTATTAAGCATCCTAGCAAGAGAAAGCCAAATTCATTGCTGAGTATCCACATATCTGTTTTAAAAAAGGGAAATAAAGGCTAGCGTCTACCCCTAATCTTAGTGTTGGTCTTACGCGCCTTGTTTTAATTTCAGCTACCTGGTTTCTGTGAATGTTGTGCTTAGTCGCTCAGTCATGTCCGACACTTTGAGACCCCGTGGACTGTAGCCCGCTAGGCTCCTGTGTCCGTGGGAATTCGCCAGCAAGAATACTGGAATGGGTTGTCATTTCCCACTCCAGGGAATCTTCCTGACCAAGGGATCAAACCCATGTCTCTTGCATTGCAAGTGGAATCTTTACTGTCTGAGCCACTAGGGAAGCCCAGTTTCTGTGAATGATTATTATTAAATAATTAAAAGTAGATAAGCATTCACAAATTTGAATGCTAAACTTCTGGGACTTCGGGACTTGCTGAAAGATTTGGTGAGATTAAAAAAAACCCAAATCTTCATCAAGATTGTTTTGAAGTATGTACTTACACTGGGTTTCCCTGGTAGCTCAATTAATTGTTAAAGAATCTGCCTACAAGGCAGGAGACCTGGGTTCGATCGCTGGGTTGGGAAGATCCCCTGGAGAAGGGAAAGGCTACCCACTCCAGTATTCTGGCCTAGAGAATTCCATGGACTGTATAGTTCATGGGGTAACAAAGAGTCAGACACAACTGAGGGACTTTCACTTTCACATACTTACACTAATTTATGTACTTACACTAATTGATGCATTTCCTTAAATATCTTTATAGAGATTGCTTTTATAAATTATATATGTATAAGAAGTATATTAACATGCATGAATATTTCTATAATGATCTGTTCAGTTCAGTCTCTCAGTCATGTCTGACTCTTTGTGACCCCATGGACTCCAGCACGCCAGGCTTCTCTGCCCATCACCAATTCCCAGAGCTTACTCAAATTCATATCCATAGGGTCGGTGATACCATAAAACCATCTGTAGTCCCCTTCTCCTCCTGCCTTCAATCTTTCCGCATCAGGGTCTTTTCCAATGTGTCAATTCTTTGCATCAGGTGTCCAAAGTATCGGAGTTTTAGCTTCAGCATCAGTCCTCCCAATGAATATTCAGGACTGATGTCCTTTAGGATGGACTGGTCAGATCTCCTTGCAGTCCAAGGGACTCTCTAGAGTCTTTGCCCACACTAGAGTTCTAAAGCATCAGTTCTTCGGTGCTCAGCTTTCTTTAGTCAAACTCTCACATTCATGTGTGACTATTGGAAAAACCATAGCTTTGACTAGCCTGAATTTGTTGGCAAAGTAATGTCTCTGCTTTTTACTATGCTGTCTAGGTTGGTCATAGCTTTTCTTCCAAGGAGCAAGTGTCTTTTAATTTCATGGTTGCAGTCACCAGCACAGTGATTTTGGAGCCCAAAATATAGTCTGTCACTGTTTCGTTTCCCCATCTATTTGCCATGAAGAGATGGGACTGGATGCTATCATCTTAGTTTTCAGAATGTTGAGATTTTTTTTTCTTTTTTTTTTCAAGTTTTATTTTTACTTTATTCTATGTTACAATAGGGTTTCCCTGGTGGCTCAGAGGTTAAAGCATCTGCCTCCAATGCACGAGACCCAAGTTCGATCCCTGGGTCAGGAAGATCCCTTGGAGAAGGAAATGGCAATCCACTCCGGTATTCTTGCCTGGAGAATCCCATGGATGGAGAAGCCTAGTAGGTTACAGTCCATGGGGTCGCAAAAAGTCGGACACAACTGAGCAATTTCACCTTCACCTTCACGTTACAATACTGTATTGGTTTTGCCATACATTGACATGAATCAGCCATAGGTGTATTAAGCCAACTTTTGCACTCTCCTCTTTCACTTTCATCAAGAGACTCTTTAGTTCTTCTTCAGTTTCTGCCATAAGAGTGATGTCATCTGCGTATCTGAGGTTGTTGATATTTCTCCCAGCAGTCTTGACTCCAGCTTGCGCTTCACCCAGCCCAGAATTTCTCATGATGTACTCTAAATATAAGTTAAATAAGCAGGGTGACAATATACAGCCTTGACGTGCTCCTTTCCCTATTTGGAACCAGTCTGTTCCGTGTCCAGTTCTAACTGTTGCTTCTTGACCTGCATACAGATTTTTCAGGAGGCAAGTCTGGTGGTCTAGTATTCCCATCTCTCTAAGAATTTTCTAGTTTGTTGTGATCCACACAGTCAAAGGTTTTGGCATAGTCAATAGAGCAGAAAAAGGAAAATGAAGTCTGTCAGTCATGTCCGACTCTTTGTGACCCCATGTACTGTAGCCTACCAAGCTCCTCCATTCATGGGGTTTTCCAGGCAAGATTTCTGGAGTAGGTTGCCATTTCCTTCTCCCGAGGATCTTCCTGACCAAGGGATTAAACCTGTGTCTCCACTATTGCAGGCAGACACTTTACCCTCTAAGCCACCAAGGGCTCCAAAACCACTGCAATGGTGACTGCAGCTATGAAATTAAAAGACGTGTGTTCCTTGGAAGAAAAGCTATGACCAACCTAGACAGCATATTAAAAAGCACAAGTGGATGTTTTTCTGGAACTCTCTTGCTTGTTTGATGATCCAATGGATGCTGGGAATTTGATCTCTGGTTCCTCTGCCTTTTCTTAAACCAGCTTGAACATCTGGAAGCTCACTGTTCACGTATTGCTGAAGTCCAACTTGGAGAATTTTGAGCATTACTTTGCTAGTGCTTGAGATGAGTGCAATTATGCAGTAGTTTGAACATTCTTTGGCATTGACTTTCTTTGGGATTGGAATAAAAATTGACGTTTTCCAGTCCTGTGGCACTGCTGAGTTTTCCAAATTTGCTGGCATATTGAGTGCAGCACTTTTACAGTATCATCTTTCAGGATTTGGAATAGCTCCACTGGAATTCCATCACCTCCACTAGCTTTGTTCGTAGTGAGGCTTCCTAGGGCCCACTTATGATACTGTATCTTACTTCCAGAGGAAAAATTTTCCAGACTATCACAAACATTTCAAGATGAAATAAAATTTTTATGGATGTTAAAAACAACAACAACTTCTTTTGAAATTTGTACCATTTTGCTAGTTTATCTCTGGTTCCTACTTTTAGAAACTTAAAAAAATAAAATAGTCATAGAGGAGAAGTTGGAGATTCGGATCCAAGCCTTAAGTGAGCCCTTGGAAGTTGGTGATTGTTGGCTGAAAGGCCAAGTTCAAAGCGTGAGTTAATCTTAGATGGAGTAATGAAAGAGTTAGTGAGGAAGAAAGGTGGCTTCAAAATATGAGGACACATGGTATTTGCCAAGAACAGAGAAAGAGTTTGCAAATGCTCTTTGATAGTTGGGGAAAGGTTTATGACTTGGCCTCACAGCTGTAAAGATCTGAGATACGTAGTCTTTGAGAGGTCTAGTTTAAGAATAAGTTTGTCAAATTCTAGTTCCAATAAAGCACAACCAGCCCTAAACTCCACCTCATCCACCACAGCCCCTTGTAAAAAGAAAAGAAAATAAAAGTAAAATAGCCTCTATAAGAAAGCATTAGCCTTGGAAGGAAGATAATCTTGCAAATGAAAGCAACAAAGTTATTAAATGTAGACAGACTCTAAGTTGCTTACAGCAGTATTTGCTCCTTTTATCCATGTCTATTATAAGATGCTCCTTTCTCGTTGTCTTTTATGTGCTCTATGCTCTTGCAAGAAGCTTAGCTTTGTTTTTTTTTTTTCATTTTAGTTCTTTAAATGTGGAAATATAATTTGTATTAAAGGAGGTTTTTCTTTTAATTAAAGAATGCATTCATTCTAAAACTTGACTACTAATTAAAATCTAACATTTGCTTAATGTGGATGGGTTGATAATTAAAGGGAAATCTTGCATATTTTTTTACTTCATAATTTAGTTGCCGTTTAATTTTTTACTCCTAATATTGTAATTAATAAATGTCACTATATTTGACTTTCTGTTTCATTTTTGAAAGTAAGATGGTAAAAGGTGTTCCAGTGCTTACAAGGAAATTTATCTAGCATAACTCTTTTACTCTGTCTGATCATCTAGTGGCTGCATCTCAGTTTTGTACCAAATTGATGTTTGTACCTGAATGCCATCTACTCTTTTTGTAAGCTGTTTTGCACCATTGGTGTCAGTCAATGTTAAATTTCTTTAATAGACCTAGATTTATCAAGGTGTTTTTTTTTTAACTTTTGGCTAAATCATGCAGGTATAGAAATAAAAAATTCAAAACTATTTTCCTCAGGGAGCTCTCACTGTCTACTGGGACAGACAGACAAGTAAAATAGGGCTTCAGAAAACCATGTAACATATTACAAGAAAGACAAGCTGTATACTTGAGAAGCAGAAGAGTGGTGAGTTTAGAAATTATCCGAAAAGTTACATCATATTTTCTCAGTTTGTGTCTCACTCCTTCATGTGACTTACTGGCTAATTGCTTTAGATTTATATCAAAATCTTTACTTCATTTTTTATAACTTTGCTTTCACAAACCAGTCAATTTTATTTTAAAAGTAATATTGGCTAACACATTATTTATATTTACTTGTATCTAATAAAAGAAATAAATATAAAGTAATTTGGCTTATATTAATCCAAAATATTTAAACTCAGCTACTTTGTGCCTATTTGGGGAACCAGGACAATGTTTGGATGAAGATCAAATAGTCCCCTTCATGGATCATAGCCTTGTCATGGCAAAGGGACTTGTATAACTCAGTGTAACTATATCTTTTTGCCTTTTCATACTGTTCTTGGGATTCTCGTGGCAATTATCAATAGGCCAGTGCCATACAGGGCCACCCAAGATGGACAGGTCATAGTGGGGAGTTCTGAAAATATGTGGTACACTGGAGGGGGAAATGACAAACCATTCCAGTTTTTTTTTTTTTTTTGCCACGAGAACCCCATGAACAGTATGAAAAGGCAAAAAGATATAATAGCAGTAGATGAGCTGCCTGCAAGCATGCCATGTTGCCTGATCAGTGCATAAAGGCCTCTCTGCTATGAAGAGTGCTTTACTGCAAATGGCATTAAAACATGGGGCTCAGTGAAATTAAGTTTTTCAGACATTTGTTGAGAGGGTGAACTTTTTGAAACATTAGTTGGAAGGGATGGTGTCCGACATTTATTCCTTACTTGGCAAATGAGCGTACCAATGCACGTATGAAATGTACTGACTGGAATAATACCTGCCTGTTACCTTGTCTCTCACCTGATTGAGTAATTTCCTCTCTAGAAGTCAGTCAGGCATATTGGAAAAGCTGTTTGTCTAAAGTTCACCCTTATAGCAGTGTCTAGAGCATGCTAATGGCCTCTGGGTGTTCTATATGCAAAAACAGTCGAACACTTTCCTCAGATATACACAAAAACGAACAAATAAAATGTTCGTTGAGGCAAAAGTTAAGACTTCATCCTTTTTTCCACCAAAAGAAAACTTAGATTTAGAAAAAGGTATCGTGTCGACAGGTGAGGTGTGCAGAGTGTGCTTGAAGGGACAAATACGTTCACAACATTATGTCACATATTCACTGTGGTATTTGTGTTTATGAATAAAAGTATTCTTGGTAAGTCTGTTATAATAAATAATGGAAAATATCCTCAAGGCCTTAAAAGAGAATATTGGTGAATTAAACTAACCACTCAACTAACAATTATACAGCTATTTAAACTCATATATTTATAGAAGTATGTTGTACCATATACTCTTCCTAGTTGGTTCAGTACTAACAAATCTACCGGCAGTGCAGGAGACACAGGAGATGTGGGTTCAATCCCTGGGCTGGATGACCCCTTGGAGTAGAAAGTGGCAACTCACTCCAGTAGTCTTGCCTGGAAAATTCCATAGACAGAGCAACTTGGTGGGCTACAGTCCATGGGGTTGCAAAGAGTCAGATGGGCTTGAGTACACACTGATATTATACAATCGAGTACTAGTTTTTAAGTGGAAAAGGAAGGAAGCAATATTGTTTATGTAGTATAATTGCAGCTATGTAAAAAATAAAAATTAAAGGAAAACAATTATTCTGCAGAAAATGTAGTATGAACAAAATGGGCCAAAATATTGACTCATCCATTTATAAATCACTCATCCTGTTATTCACTTATCCCCTTATATATGATATTTGTAAAGCTATTGCAAATATAGAATAAAGGGAATAAGACAAACTGCAAGTATGGAATGTACTCTGAGCTCATTCTGATTGTGGACTATATGTAAGGTTTTAATACTCTTTCCTCTGATTCTGCTATCTTTTCTATAAAACATGCAAATTTATCTTAAAGTGAAAAATCACTAAGGTTAAAACAAAAACCGGATATATTAGCACATAATTATGAAACTTCCTAAATCTGGATTTTTGAGCATGGCTAAATGATACTCTGTAGACACAGCTGAGTCTCATTAGCATTGGAAGGGATGGTACATTTTGTGGTCAATTAAAATCTCAGAGGAAGCTCTTTTGTGGTACCCAAAGATATAACTTGAAATGAGTCCAAGGAGATTGCAAATCTATAGTTTAGTTCTTACCAAAAACATATTAGAAATTTAAAAATCCACAGTGGTTGTAGTTATTTAGCCACACAGACCACGCCGACCAACTGACATTTATTTTGTCTGAATGATACCAAACCTAAAGCAAACAAAAACCTTCAGGCAGTCAACATCTAAATGCAGTCTCAGCAGTTGGCTCTGCTGAACCTGTATACTTGTCTATCATTTGACGAGTAACATTCACCACCTCTTTTATGGGCTTCCCAGGTGGTGCTAGTGGTAAAGAATCTGCCTGCCAATTCAGGAGACATAAGAGACCACAGGTTGGGAAAATCTACTGGAGAAGGGCTTCCAACTCACTCCAATATTGTTGCCTGGAGACTCCTCCCACGGAGGAGCCCAGTGGGCTACAGTCCATGGCTTGCAAAGAGTCAGACAGAACTGAAGCAAATTAAGCACATGGGCACATCTTTTTTCATATCACAATCTCTGTCTCAGTCCTGTTCTATTTCCACTGTGATTAATCATAAAGAATGCACAGTGAAAAAGTGAAAGTGAAAGTCACGCCGTTGTGTCCGACTCTTTGTGACCCTGTGGACTATATAGTCCATGGATTTCTCCAGGCCAGAATACTGGAGTGGGTAGCCGTTCCCTTCTCCAGGAAGGAGATCTTCCCAAGCCAGGGATGGAACCCAGGTCTTCTACAACAGGCGGATTCTTTACCTACTGAGCCACCAGGGAAACCCAGGCACCTGCTGACTAACGGCTTGTCCATCTTTCACATAAATATCTCAACCCTAAGTAGACTGAGTCGCCTCCTAGAAAACTTCCATTGTCTTTACCCGGTTTGCCTGGGAGGTCGGACAAGTGCCCTTTTCCATTTCCTGGCCATAGTGATAAGTATTACAGAGCAGCAGCAGCAGCAGCAGCAGCAGCCTCCCTGGGTACCTCCCTGCCATCATCCTTTCTTTATGCCCAGGAATCTGGCATTTCCTCTCTCTTAAACCCGAGGCTTAAACTCAGTTCTCTAGACACTATTATCCTAAGACTACAGTCTTAAGTCCCAAATCCTAGCATCCATATCTGGAATCCTAGCATCCATCTAGCCCATGGGCCAGAGCAGAGTTCCTATCTCATTTCTACATGGAGCTTCTCCATGTATTGCTTCTTTCTTTTTCTGGATCCTCTCGCCTGCTTGAATTTCCAACTTGATAACTTCTTCTGAAGTTTACATCCTGTGTGTTAAACCAGCTGCCAACTGCCCAGCTCAAATCAAATAAATAAAAACAAAGCCATGGGTTTTTATTCCTTCCCATTAGAATTTGCTTTTTGCTCTGCATTCTGCAGTATGGCTGGGGGTAGAGTATCTTCCTACTGAGTGAGATTTGAGTGAGGTCAGATAATAACAATGCCTTGTGATTGGAGCTCTGCTAGGAAGCCGTGAGATATATAAAATAGTAATGATGCTTTGAAGCTGAAACTTTTTGAGGTGGTCCAAACCCAGTATGTGCCTGCAAGACTCCTGTTTTTGAGAATGTCATGGAGCTGGGGACAGAGGGATGACATTAGGCCAGATTAGAATGTCCCCACCCTCCACTGTTCTGACTACAGTTCAGCAGGTTTTTTTAGGATAAATGCTCTTTAGATTGTTGCCAGCTTTTTGTTAATGCCCTGAGTTCTGAAAAAGTTGATTTGGACAATTTTACCAGCATTTTGTTTTTGCTTCTGTGGAGAAACAGATTTATAGAGGTTCTTGTTCCACTATTCCCCAAACCCTTCCCTCTAGCTATAAAAGCTTTCTGGTTTCTGAAAACAAACAAACAAAAACTGAGCTGAGAATTTAAAACCTGGTCTGGCAAACCCATAAGTAAATCAGCTTCTTAGATTTTATACTTTTTATTTGTACTAAATTGTTTTAAGGTCTCTAAAAGTCTTTTGTTTCTTAGACTTTGGATTCCAGGTAGCTACAGGTGAATAATTAAAATGACTGTTTTGTTTGCAGTCAGCCCCCAACAGTTCATTTACTGCTACCACCCATGTTATAAGTGCCTTTAAATCTAACCCATCAGAGAACCAGCTATGGATTCCCATTGAAGGAGGAGACAGACAGTACAGGCTCCATCTTGAGAACTGGACCCCATCTTGGGCTGGACTGTGGACTTAAAACTATATGCCCAGTATCTGTGGAAATGACATACCAGCTGGAAAACCAGGCCCCAGGAAGGAAGAGCCCCAGGGCTCATACCTAGACTCTTCCTTGCCTAAAAGAATACCCTAATTACCTGTGTCACCGAATAGAATCATCAATTCTATTATGCTTATTGGGGTTTGACCAGGCCTATTGATAATTGTCCACTGTTAACTACCTAGGCTTAAGGCATATGAATCACAGGTTAACTTTGATTGTATCTTTCTTTTCTTTTGTTCAGACTAGTTTCAGGGACTTTGGGGAGGTGGGTTTGGGCATGTACACTTAAGGTATAAAATGTTTTCACAAAACTGGTTGGAGTCCTTGGCTAAGAGGAGACTCTGCCTTGGGCCCACCGGTGTGATAAACTGCACTCCACTATCTGCATTGTCCTTCTGAGTGAGTTTCCTGGAACACGTGGCTACAACACCATCCTTAAGATTCTGTTCTTCTGGCTCTATTTCTAGGATCACTGTGAGTATCTATTAGAAAAACAGAGGTACCATAATGTTATAAGATAAAATATTTTTAAAGGCATTCAGTTCAGTTCAGTTGCTCAGTCGTGTCCGACTCTTTGAGACCCCGTAATCACAGCATGTCAGGCCTCCTTGTCCAAAACCAACTCCCGGCGTTCACTCAGACTCACGTCCATCGAGTCCGTGATGCCATCCAGCCTGTTGTCCCCTTCTCCTCCTGCCCCCAATCCCTCCCAGCATCAGAGCCTTTTCCAATGAGTTAACTCTCCACACGAGGTGGCCAAAGTACTGGAGTTTCAGCTTTAGCATCATTCCTTCCAAAGAAATCCCAGGGCTGATCTCTTTTAAAGGCATTAGCAGCATAAATTTAAGGGGAAGAGGTTGGTCTGGAAATATAAGAAACATCAAGAATTGCCAGAGGAATTATGAACCATGGCAATGTGGGAACTGGTGATGCTGAAGGGCAAGTGCTATGACCTGAATCCAAAAAGGAGATGACACAGGACAAAAACTCAGGTGTAACTTCTCCCTGTCCCTCAGTTTACCTGATTTTGCAGAATCCAGGTAACTGGAAGACAGATTCTGCTAATGTGCTTATGGAGCTATCAATCCAGGAGACGTTTAGCTTAGTTATGGAGCCATTTACTGCCACTCAAATGTGATCTTCTGAAGGTTTAGGGTTGATAGCATATTCAACACTTTGTTATTTAACATACAGGCTTCCCTGGTGGCTCAGACAGGAAAGAAACTCCCTGCAGTGCAGGAGACCTGGGTTCAATCCCTGGGTCGGGAAGATCCCCTGGAGAAGAAAACAGCAAACCTCTCCAGTATTCTTGCCTGAAAGATTCCATGGGCAGAGGATCCTGGCCGGCTATAGTCCATGGGGTCACAATGACTTGGACATGACTGAGCAACTACCACACAGCTTCCTAATAGATATCCCCATAGATAGTTACTAAACAGTAACTCCACATGTGCACTATACAGCTCATTTCTCCCCAAGGCAAGGATACTCGAATCACTTGCAAGGCAGTGCCTTTTCGCAGAACCTCGCTCTCTGGCTCTAAGTATCAGGAGGCCTTCTCAGTCGCAGTCACACATTGCCATGCTGGGCGTGAAGGCTATTTCCCTCTGGTGTCGTGTCAATTCCACTTTATGCACAACTCCAGAGCTAACCCGTCTCACTTGGACTTTAATTAAATAACCTTCAAGGATGAAGAACCACAGGGGGCAAGGTCGCAGGGATGGCTGCAATTATTTCCTGCAGCTATTGATTCTACATAATGATCTTAAATGATGCATAGCTCTGGATCTAGCCGTCTCACTCAGAATGGCAGGTGGGGACTAACGCTTTGGTTCTCACAAGGGACCAGAGCAATTTAGACAGAGTTAAACATGTTGATGCGATTTTCTAAGAGTGAAGGAGGATGAAAGTCTGAAATCTGGAGGTTATGTGAATGTAACGGAGGGTATAATATTAAGATGAGAGACTTTGGAGCCAGAAAGAACTGAGTTCAAATGACAGTTTTTCCAAAATTGCTTGTGGACCTTGAACAAGTAGATGCACCCCATGGAGCTTTGATTTTTCTTATCTGCAAAATGAAGATAGTAATGGACCTTTTGCATTTAAAAAGAAAAAGTATAGGAGATGGCAATTTTAAACCAGTAAACACTATGCTGCTTTTTCCCCCCCATTTAATGCACTAGATACCTGTTTTCCTCTTAAAGATATTTATCTTTGATTCTTGGTACTCCGAAAGCCTTTAAATACCAAGTAAATATATCTCTAATGATGGGATTAGCGCCCACATGTTAAGGAAGGTATTGAAAGAACCCTTTCAAGACTTCAAAGAACTGGGTTTGCCACCTGATTCTACCCTACTGTGTGACCTTAAGCAACTTTTTGGCCTCTCTGAGCCTCTTGCGCTTTCTGAAGAGGAGGAGCACTGAGAGATCCCACACTGTGTTGTTTTAATGATAAAGGGGATTAAAAATGTGAAAGCATTTGACTGAAGGATGCAGGGCTGTAAAATACCATTAGCTATTATCCCACAGGTAAGCCTTAGTGGTCAGGAAATCTGAAGGACCAGAAATAGAGGCATTTTAACAGCTTTGCAGAGAGTACTGATTTAAACGCCGCTGATACAGGTTGGGAAATGGTGGACACATGCAGCAAGGCTTTTATATTTCTCCTTTTCTTTGACTTCTGAAGCCTAGAGAGATCAACAATCAAAGGGTACAAGAAATCATACCTTAAAGTTAGAAGATTCTACTAAGGGAGTTCTGAAAGCAACCAGGAGCCAGGTACTCTCTTTCTCCAGAGATCTGTGAAGTTAGTTCCGCCTTCACTTTTGACAGAGGATCTCTTGACAAAGAAAGCCCTCTATGTCAAACCATATCTTCTCATCCCAGTTTCTCATGGTAAATTGTGTCTTCTGATTTTTCAAGACAATTTCCATGGGTTAACATACCCATATCTGACTCTAATTTACCGTCTCTGAAATTCATGTGTTCAGTTAAACTTTTTTTTCCATCAAAGATCCATTCTATATCATTATGTAACTCTGTGAGCTATGCGGTATTGGAAGTCCCATCAAATAACTTCAAGTCACTTATAGTTTAAAAGGGAGTCCAGTGCATGAAGGAAGAATGACTGAAACAGTGGTGCACAAGTAGGGAACTTAACCTGCACCCAGCATGTCACCAGAGACGTCCAGAGAGAAGTGAGAGCCAAGTTGAGGACATGGGGTAAGTAGGTGAGAGTATGGTGCTGGGGTAGACTGTGCTTTCAGGACCAGTTTGAGAATCTGTAAATTATGTCCCATAAAGACCCTGATGCTGGGAAAGATCGAAGGCAGGAAGAGAATGGGATGACAGAGGATGAGATGGTTGGATGGCATCACCGACTCTTGGGCAAGAATTTGAGCAAACTCCAAGAGATGTTGAAGGACAGGGAAGCCTGGCGTGCTGCCGTCCATGGGGTCGCGAAGAGTCAGATACGGCTAAATTGACTGAGCAGGCATGCTTGCCGCCCCAGCTTGAGGATACTTTGAAAGGACCATTCTAGCTTCGAATCTCCCCATGAGGTTGGCTGGTATGTCTCTTGGCCACGCTTCACAGCTCAGCTACTCCCCCTCTTGCTTCCTCCCCCTCAGTCACCTCTTGCTTCCTTCACCTCCCTTGCAAAGATTTTGATCTTGAGGACACTGCTTAATAACCCTGTCTCACAATTCACTTCCCAGAGTGTTCAGCCTGCTATAGATGTCATCACATCTATGGGATTTAGCTCAGTACACAGGCCAGCAGCCCTCATTTTACAAGTAGAAATTCAGACCACCAATTTTAAAGTGACTTTTCAAATGATTACTGTTAGTCATGGACTCAGTAGGTTCTAGAGTGCAGGTATCTTGATCCTTTGTTCATTCCTCTTTCCCTGTGATGCAGACTTTGCCATCTGTTTGCAACTCCTGTGAATTGGAAAGATAACTTTTTAAGTTGACCACGTCTTCCCTCCCATTGTCATCTCTCACCCTCTGTGCTTTAGCCACAGTAGACTATTTTCAGTTCTCCATGTGTGGGTGATGAGTTACTTCATTCCTCATTATTCTTCAGTTAGCATCTTAGTCACCAGCCCATTGGTTGCCTGGCTACACATGGGAAGCAAGAATTTATCCATAGAGATGCTTGACTCCCCTGGGCAGAATCAGACAAATCTGTCTGCTCCTTTATACATTAACAATGCATGTAACTTATAGAACAGTCTCTATGTTTTCCTGCATCTTCCTATTCTAGCTTAAAATTTCTTAAAACCTTGAAAAACTTTTCTCTTGTTCCTGTATCTATATGACTTACAACAACGAGGGAAAAACAAACAAACAAACAAAGGAAGATATTACATATTTACAAATTTATAATATGTGCTGTATACTTCTGGGCATATAGTCCATAGGTTGGCAAAGAGTCGGACACAACTGAGTAACTAACACTTTCACTTTCACTGGGCATATAAGCTCCTTCAAAATAAATAATGGTTGTATTGATGGTATTTGCAGCAATTGTAGTAATCATGAGTATTTGAAAAACATAACAACTTCAAAGAATTTTAACAAAATATTTTATGCTACTAAGAAATATTATCCAAAATGTGGAACAGATTTGGAAAAAAATGATTCAATGTCTTTTTGAAATTATTTTGGAGTATTGTCTCACAGGTCTGTCTAAGCATCATTTAGTTCCCCTCAGTGAATGCACTTCTGACTGACATACTATTTGCTATTTATTAGAATCATGACTCTGTAAAATTATATGTTTTGAGATGGGTTTTTCTGGTACACATGCAAATTACTTCTGTCCAGTAGAAAAGATATCTATAAAGCCCACGAATTTAACGCCCTGTGGCCTGCCACTCCAGCATCCCCTCTTCCAGTGTCTGCATGTACTCAGTTTCTCTATTTCTGCCTTGGAACTAGTTTTAGCATCCTGCTGTGGCCCTCATTAATGAGTGAAATATATCTTTGACATGTTTTCATTATATGTTTATATGAGAGACATATTTTTTTCATGTTTTGGAAATTATACTTTCACAGTCCTTAATGAGAGGTGGGAAAAAAAGTACCTACCCTAATTTTATAGATGAGAAACTTGGCTTAAAAAATTTGAATTAACCCAACACAAGGTTTTTGGAGTGCACAGTGATGGCAGGTTTCAAGCCTAAGTCTTTTATTTTTTAATTAATTTTTATTGAAGTATGGTTGCTTTATGATATTGTGTTAGTTTCAGCTCTACAGCAAAGTGAACCAGCTATAACTATACATATATCCCCTCTGTTTTGGACTTTCTTCCCATTTCGGTCACCACAGGGCACTGAGTAGAGTTCTCCTAGCTATACAGTGGGTTCTCATTGGTTATCTATTTTATAGAGTATTAGTAGTGTATATATGTCGATAAATCTAAGTCTCTTGACTTCAGAACACATGTATGTACAGGAATTTTGGACGTGGCTGAGAATGTGTCAGATGGTAATTCCCAGGAGGGAAGTGTGAGAACGTTGAAAACACACATTGCTGAATATGTGACTTTTCCAATTGTTGGCCCTGATAAATAATCTAAGAACTATTTCAGGATCAGATTCGTCCCGTTGTCTAAACATTTTAAGTTCTAGGCCACCACAGCGGCTCAAAAATTCAACTTTTCCTGCACCCATTCTAGCAATGGCCTTGCCATAAATGACTGTTAGGAGGAAGGTAAGAAAAGGAGAAAGAGGGAGAAAAGGAAAGAAAGAGAAGGAAAGAAAGTAAGAAAGAAGGAGATCTATGATCTGCCTTCTTTAATAATATTATATTTCTATTGCTTTGTTTTCCCTCTGGGACGTTTCTATGAATGATACAGACAGTAAGGGATTGTGCTGTAAGTAATATTTGTGGTGATGGACACGACAGAGCAATCCTAAACTAACTGAACATCTCTTTTGTTTGTTTGTTTGTTTTGATAAATGATACCTTTGTGGAATTAGCTGTATCACTTGAAAAGAAAAGAAAATCATTGTGAGTTTTTTTTTTCTTACTCTATCTTTGATCTGATTGAAGAGATTTATGTTTATGAAATCTACTCCCTATGGATAAAAAGAGGAAGAAAGAGGTCTAAGATGTTCATGTAATTAATATTAAACATTATGTGCTTTTTAAATATAATTTAATTTATTTACTTTTTTTGACTGTGCTGGGCCTTTGTTGCTGTGCAGGCTTTCTCTAGTTGTGGCGAGCGGGGACTGCTCTCTCGCAGAGGTGCGTGGACTTCTCATTGCAGCGGTCTCTGCTCTCTCGTTGCAGCCTGGCCTCTAGGGCAGGTGGGCTGAGTAGTTATGGCTCCTGGGCTCTAAAGCACTGGCTCGATAGTTGTGGGGCACGGGCTTAGGAGCCCCGCGGCATGTGAGATCTTCCCAGACCAGAGATCGAACCTGTGTCTCCTTCATTAGCAAGTGGATTCTTTACCGCTGAGCCAGCAGGGAAGCCCCTAATATGCTTTTAGAAATAGGTTTTTTGGCCAAGTAGCTCAACATCATTTCACATGAATTTAATTACTATCTGCTGTGTAAATGATGCTACATGGAATATCAGCTCCTTGTCTTGTGCCTCTTGAGGTCCTCAAAATGTGGTATTCCATTTAATCTAAAGAGCAATGTCATAAAGTAGTGGGAGACATTCCATTTAATCAGTGAGGGAGTTGAAGTTCAGAGTGTTATCTTATGCAGTCTATGCATAATTACAAAACCAGAAATGGATTACATTGATATACATATATCCCATACCAAGCTTAGGACAGTTTATATCTTTCTTTGTGGAGAGCTCAGAATTGGGAGGAAAACCCATGGAGAAGTGAAGAAAGAGAGAGATAGCATCCTAACAAGTCATACCAGCCGAAGTGACCTAATGACTCAACATGGTCAAGGTGTTGTGTTCACTCATCATGATCTGTCTCAGACCCAAAGTGAATTCATCTTGTGTTTAAACAAACAGTCACATAATGATCATTTCTTTTCTTATCTTGCATAGTTCACATGCACAGTATGTGCCAGGCAAGGTGAAATAGCACCAGGGTATAGAATAAATCCTATGAAGTAATATGAGCGTAATTTGATAGGATATACTAAAAACAATACAACACAAGTATGTTGAAATCAAAGATTTGAAGAAATATATGCCAGAAAAATTATAATCAAAATAAGTGGTACAACAATACTAATAACAATTTAAGGGAAATTTATTTTGTACAAGGAACACTATTTTCTACTGTTAAAAAGAAAGCATACCCCACAAATGATCATGTGCGTGTAAACACTTCAGTTCAGTTCAGTTCAGTCACTCAGTCGTGTCCAACTCTTTGTGGCCCTATGAATCGCAGCATGCCAGGCCTCCCTGTGCATCAGCAACTCCCGGAGTTCACTCAGACTCACGTCCATCGAGTCAGTGATGCCATCCAGCCATCTCATCCTCTGTCGTCCCCTTCTCCTCCTGCCCCCAATCCCTCCAGCATCAAAGTCTTTTCCAATGAGTCAACTCTTCGCATGAGGTGGCCAAAGCACTGGAGTTTCAGCTTTAGCATCATTCCTTCCAAAGAAATCCCAGTGCTGATCTCCTTCAGAATGGACTGGTTGGATCTCCTTGCAGTCCAAGGGATTC
>SJYC01070451.1:0-19289 GCA_006408675.1 Madoqua kirkii
AGGGGAAATATCTTGTCCGCCGCAGCAAAGACGGGCCTCACCCCACCTGCAGAAGAGAAGCTTCAGGATTTTCTCGAGTTGCGGTGGAGACCCCAGGGACCCGCCCCTGTGGCCTCAGGAGAGGCCAGTCTCCGTGCGAGTTGCAAGGCTCTTCTGGGGATTCCTCCCCAGTCGTCGCCGGGTCCTCAGTCCTCGTTTGTTGCTGAGGCAGGAGCCTGAGCTTTCCCCGCCTGTGCTGACATAGGTTCTGGGGTACGCCTGGAGCCTCCCCATGAGAGTCAGGCCTCGTCTTGGCTGGAGATGTGCACGGTCTCTTTCCTTCACAGCTGCTACATCAGTGTCTGGCTCCTCGTCGAGCGGACACAGGGATCTGTGGCTTGCCTTCGAGGTACCCAGAGCTGTCACACGTGTCAGTGTGTCGGGAGGCGAGCCTTGGCGTGACGGTCAGAGCTTGAGCTTTCCTCGCACGGCGGACACAGCTCTTGGGGTTCCCCTGGAGCCCCCACAGGGCAGTCAGGCTTCGTCTCGCCTGGAGACGTGAACAGCCGCTTCCTCCCCAGCTGCTACATCAGTGTCCGTTTCCCCGTCGAATGGTCACAGAGATCTGTGGCTTGCCCTTGAGGTACCCCAGGGCTGTCACACGTGCCAATGTGTCGAGAGTCGAGCCTCGGGTGACAGTCGAGGCAGTGCAGGGCAGTCAGGTTTATCTGGAGTGGACGAGGCATTGGGAGTCTTGGGGAATGGTGGCCCGACCCCTGAGGCTAGTCCCTACTCTCCTGGTGGGAGCACTTCCTCTTGGGATGAGAGAGGAGCGCCGGGAACAGTTTCCCGATGAAGCAGGGAAAGGGACACTCATCTGGAGCTGAGAAGGGGAAAACGGGGCTTCTCTTCAGTCGTGGAGGGACCCTCCGGTTTCCTCTCGAGTGGGGACAGGTGGGGCGGGGAACTTTTAGGGTCACAGCAAGGATGTGAAGGAGCTTTTCAAAGTCCAAGAGGAAAGGGGTGATTTCCCCCGAGACGCCGCAGCGGACAAGGGCCTCACCACGTTTGCAGGGGAGAAGTTGCTGGATTTTCTCGAGTTGCAGTGGGGTCTCTAGAGTTAAGACGGGGACCCCAGGGACCCGCCCCTTACCCACCTCAGGAGAGGCCAGTCTCCGTGTGAGTTGCGAGGTGCTCTTGGGGATTCCTCTTCAGTTGTCGCCGGGTCCTCAGTCCTCATCTGGTGCTGAGGCCACAGCCTGAGCTTGCCTCGCCCAGGCTGACATAGGTCCTGGCGTTCCCCTGGAGCCTCCACAGGGGAGTCTAGATACCCCAGGGCTGACCTCTAGATACCCTCGGTGTGACAGTCGAGGCAGTGCAGGGTAGTCAGATTATCTGGAGTGGATGAGGCATTTAGGGGTCTTGGGGAATGGTGACCTGACACCTGAGGGTCCTCCCGACTCTCCTGGAGGGAGTGCCTCCTCTTGGGATGCGAGGGGAGTGTCAGGTACCTTTTCCCGATGGAGCAGAAAAGGGCCCCTCATCTGGAGCTGAGCAGGGGAAAACGGGACTCCTCTTGAGTCACGGCAGGACTCTCGGGGTTCCTCTCAAGTGGGGTCGTGTGGGGAATGGAACTTTTTCGGTCACAGCAAGGGTGTGAAGGAGCCTTTCAAGGTCCAAGAGGGAAGGGTAATTTTCACCCGAGGCGCCCCAACGGAAAAGGACCTCACCCAGCCTGTAGCGGAGAAGCTTCCGGTTTTTCCCCAGTTGCGGAGGGGTCCTCTCGAGTTACGATGGAGACCCCAGCGACCCGACCCTGGGCCTTCCGGAGAGGCCAGTCTCAGTGAGAGTTGCAAGGCACCTCTGAAACTCCTCCCCAGTTGTCGCCGCATCCCCAGTCCTCATCTAGTGCTGAGGCCACAGCCTGAGTTTGCCTCGCTTGTGCTGATATAGGTCTTGGGGTTCCCCTGGAGCCGTCATGGGGAGTCAGGCCTCATCTCACCTGGAGACGTGCACGGCTGCTTTCCTCCCCAGATGCAGAAGCAGTGTCCCGTCGAGCAGACACAAGGATCTGTAGCTTGCCCTCGAGGTACCCCAGGGCTGTCACACGTGCCAGTGTGTTGGGAGTCGAGCCTCGGGGAGACAGTCGAGGCAGTGCAGGGCAGTCAGGTGCATCTCAAGTGGATGAGACATTTGGGAGTTTGGGGAATGGTGGCCAGATCCCTGAGGTTCCTCCAGACTCTCCTTGTGGGAGAGCCTCCTCTTGGAATGCAAGGGGAGATCCGGGAGCCCTTTCCCTACGGAGCAGGGAAAGGGCCTCTCATCTGGAGCTGAGCAGGGTTAAATGGGGCTTCTCTTGAGTGGGGATGGCTGTGGCGGAGAACTTCTTGGGTCACAGCAAGGGTGTGAAGGAGCCTTTACAATCCAAGAGGGAAGGGGGGATTTCCCCGAGACCCCCCAGAAGACAAGGGCCTCAGCCCGCTTGCAGGGGAGAGGCTTCTGGTTTTTCTCAAGTTGCATTGGGGTCCTGTTGAGTCACGACGACGGGAACCCCAGGAACCTGCCCCTGTGCCCTCAGGAGAGGCCAGTCTCCGTACTAGATGCAAGGCACCTCTGGGGATCCTCCGCAGTCGTCGCTGGTTCCTCAGTCCTCGTCTAGTGCTGAGGCCGCAGCCTGAGCTTGCCTCGCCCGTTCTGACATAGGTCTTGGGGTTCCCCTGGAGCCCCTACAGGGGAGTCAGGCCTCATCTCGCCTGGAGACGTGCATGGCCGCTCTCCTTTCCAGCTGCAGCAGCAGTGTCTAGCTCCACATCGAGCGGACACAAGGATCTGTGGCTTGCCCTCGAGGTACCCCAGGGCTGTCACTCATGCCAGTGTGTTGGGAGTCGAGCCTTGGGGTGCCAGTCGAGGCAATGCAGGGCAGTCAGGTTCATCTGGAGTGGACAAGGCTTTTGAGAATCGTGAGGAATGGTGGCCCGATCCCTGATACCTCTTTCGACTCTCCTGGTGCGATCGCCTCCTCTTGGGTTGCGAGGGGACGCCAGGAGCCCTTTCCCGACGGAGCAGAGAAAGGGACCCTCATCTGGAGCTGAGCAGGAGAAAACGGGGTTCCTCTTGATTCGAGGCGTGACCCTCGGGGTTCCTCTCAAGTGTGGATGTGTGGGGCGGGGAACTTCTTGGGTCAACCCAACGGTGTGATGGAGCATTTCGAGATCCAATAGGGAAAGGATGATTTTCCCTAGACGCTGCAGTGGACAAGGGCCTAACCCCGCCTGCAGGAAAGAAGCTTCTGGTTTTTCTGAGTTGCAGCAGGGTCCACTAGAGTTAGGACGGGCACCCCAGGGACCCACCTCTGTGGCCTCAAGACAGGCCAGTCTTCAGGCACCTCTCGGGATTCCTCCCCAGTCGTCCCTAGTCCTCAGTCATCGTCTGGTGCGGAGGCTGGAGCATGAGCTTGCCTTGCCCATGTTCACATAGGTCATGGGGTTCCCCTGGAGGCCCACAGGAAAATCAGTCTAGCCTTGGGTAGTGCACGGCCACTTCCTCCCCAGCTGTAGCAGCAGTGTCCGGGTCCCCGTCGAGTGGACATAGAGATCGGTGGCTTACCTTTGAGGTACACCAGGGCTGTCACAGGTGCCAGTGTCGGCAGTCGAGCATCAGAGTGACAGTCGAGGAAGTGCAGGGCAGTCAGGTGCATCTGGAGTGGACTAGGCATTTGGGGGTCTTGGGGAATGGTGGTCCGACCCAAGGGGCACCTCACAACTCTCCTGGTGGGAGTGCCTCCTCTAGGGATGTGAGAGGAGCACCGGGAACCCCTTCACGATGGAGCAGTGAAAGTGTCCTTCATCTGGAGGTGAGCAGAGGAAAACGGGGCTCATCTTAAGTTGGGGCCAGACCCTCGGGGTTCCTCTCCAGTGGGCAGGGGTGGGGCAGGGAAATTCTTGGGTCACAGCAAGTGTGTCAAGGAGCCTTTCGAGGTCCAACAATGAAGGGGTGATTTCCCCCCGAGACCCTGCAGTGGACAAAAGCCTCACACCGCCTTCAGGGAAGAAGCTTCTGGCTTTTCTTGAGTTGTGGTTGGGTCCTCTGGAGTTACAACGGGGACCACTGGAACCTGCTTCTGTGGCCCCAGGAGAGGCCAGTCTCTGTGCGAGTGGCGCGGCGCCTATGGGGATTCCTCCCCAGTCATCGCTGGGTCCACAGTCCTCGTCTGGTGCCGAGGCTGGAGCCTGAGCTTACCTCACCAATTCTGACATAGGTCCTGGCGTTCCCTGGAGCCCCCACATGGGAGTCAGGAATGTGTCTCGACTGGAGAAGTGCAAGGCCGCTTTCCTCCCCAGCTGCAGCAGCAGTGTCCGGGTCCCCGTCGAGTGGACACAGGGATCTGTGGCTTGCCCTCAAGGTATGCCAGGGCTGTTTCACGTGCCAGTGTGCAGGAGGCGAGCCTTGGGGTGACAGTTGAGGCAATGCAGGGCTGTCAGGTTCATCTGGAGTGGACGAGGCATTTGGGGGTCTTGGGGAATGTTGGCCTGACCCCTGAGGCTCCTCCCGACTCTCCTGGTGCCAGCGCCTCTTCTTGGGATGTGAGGGGAGCGCCGGGAACCCTTTCAAGACAGAGCAGTGAAAGTGCCCCTCATCTGGAGGTGAGCAGAGGAAAACAGGGCTCATCTTAAGTCATGGCCAGACCCTCGGGGTTCCTCTCGAGTGGGCATGGGTGGGGCAGGGAACTTCTTGGGTCACAGAGTGTGTGAAGGAGCCTTTTGAGGCCCAAATGTGAAGGGGTGATTTCCCCCAAGATGCTGAAGCGTACAAAAGCCTCACACCGTTTGCAGGGAAGAAGCTTCTGGCTTTTCTCGAGTTGCGAGTGGGTCCTCTAGAGTTACGATGGGAACCTCTGGGACCCGCTTCTGTGGCCCCAGGAGAGGCCAGTCTCCGTGCGAGTTGCGAGGCACCTCTGGGGGATTTTTCCCCAGTTGTTGCTGAGTCCACAGTCCTCGTCTGGCACTGAGGCTGGAGACTGAGCTTTCTGCGCCCAGGCTGACATAGGTCTTGGGGTTCCCCTGAAGCCCCCACAGGGGAATCAGGCCTCGTCTAGCCTGGAGAGTGCACGGACGCTTTCGTCCCCAGCTGCAGCAGCCGTGTCCAGCTCCCCATCGAGTGGACACAGGGATCTGTGGCTTGCCCTCGAGATACCCTAGGGCTGTCACACGTGCCAGTGTGTTGGTAGTCGAACCTCGGTGTGACATTCGAGGCAGTGCAGGGTAGTCAGGTTCCTCTGGAGTGGACGAGGCATTCGGTGGTCTTGTGGAATTGTGTCCTGACCCCTGAGGCTCCTTCCGACTCTCCTGGTGCGAGCGCCTCCGGGAACCCTTTCCTGACAGAGCAGGGGATGGGCACCTCATCTGGAGCTGAACAGGGATAACGGGGCTCCTCTTGAGTCATGGTGGGACCCTCGGGGTTCCTCTCGAGTGGGAACGTGTGGGGCAGAGAACTTCTTGGGTCCCAGTAAGGGTGTGAAGGAGCCTTTCGAGGTCCAGGAGGGAAGAGGTGATTTCCCCTGAGACACTGCAGTGGACAAGGGCTTCATCCTGCCTGCAGAAGAGATGTTTCTGGCTTTTCTCGAGTTGCGGCGGGGTCCTCTCGAGTTTCGACGGGGACCCCAGTGACTCGCCACTGTGGCCTCTGGAGAGACCAGTCACAGAGCGAATTGCGAGGCTCCTCTGGGGATCCCTCCCCACTCGTCGCTGGGTCCTAGTCCTCGTCTGATGCTGAAACCAGAGTCTGAGCATTCCTCACTTGTGCAGACATATGTCTTGGGGTTACCCTGGAGCCCCCACAGGGGACTTAGCCCTCGTCTCGCCTGGAGACGTGCATGGTCACTTTCCTCCCCAGCTGCAAGAGCTGTGTCCAGCTCCCAGTAGAGCAAAAACAGGAATATGTGGCTTGTTCTTGACATACCAGAGGGCTCTCACATGTGCCAGGGTATCGGGAGTCGTGACTCGGAGTGAAAGTCGAGGCAGTGTAGGGTAGTCAGATTCATCTGGAGTGGATGAGGCATTTGAGTGTCTTGCGGAATTGTGGCCCGACCCCTCAGGTTCCTCCCAACTCTCCTGGTGGGAGCGTCTCTTTTGGGATGCAAGGGTAACGCCGGGAGACCTTTCCCAATGGAGCAGGGAAATAGCCTAGCATCTGGAGCTGAGCATGGGAAAACAGAGCTCTTGAGTCATGGCGGGACCCTTGGGTTTCCTCTCTAGTGGGGACGAGTGGGTCAGAGAACTTCTTGGGTCACAACCAATGTGTGAAGGAGCCTTACGAGGTCCAAGAGGAAAGTGGTGATTTCCCTCCAAGACGCAACAGCGGACAAGTGCCTCACCCCCCTGCAGGGGAGAAGCTTCTGGTTTTTCTCGAGTTGTTGCTGAGTCCTCTCGTGTTACGATGGGGACCCCAGGGATCCACCTCTGTGGCCTCAGGAGAGGCCAGTCCGGTGCGAGTTGTGAGGAAACTCCGGATTCCTCTCCAGTCGTTGCTGGGTCCTCATCCTCGTCTGGTGCTGAGGCCAGAGCCTGAGCTTGCCTCGTCCTTGCTGACATAGGTCTTGGGGTTCCCCGGGAGCCCCCAGAGAATAGTCAGGCTTCATCTCGCCTGAAGACATGCACGGCCGCTTTCCTCTCCAGCTGCAGCAGCATTTTCTGGCTCCTCGATGAGCGGACACAGGGATCTGTGGCTTGCCCTCGACATACTCCAGGGCTGTCAAACGTGCCAGTGTGTCCGGAGTGGAACCTCAGGGTGACAGTCGAGGCAGTGCAGAACAATCAGGTTCATCTGGAGTGGACGAGGCATTTGGGGGTCTTGGGGAATGGTGCCCCGACCCATGAGGCTCCTCCCAACTCTCCTGGTGTGAGCGTCTCCTCTTGGGATTCGAGGTGAGCACCGAGAACACTTTCCCAACGGAGCAGGAAAAGAGCCCAGCATCTGGAGCTGAGCAGGGGGAAACAGAACTCCTCTTGAGTCACGGCAGGACACTCAGCATTCCTCTCCAGTGGGGATGGGTGGGGCGGGGAACTTCTTGGCTCACAGCAAGAGTGTGAAGGAGTCTTTCGAGGTCCAAGAGAAAAGGAGTGATTTCCCCCAAGAAGCCACAGCAGACAGGGCCTCACTCTGCCTGCAGGGGAGAAGCTTCTGGTTTTTCTCGTGTTGTGGCGTGTTCCACTCGAGTTATGACGGGGACCCCAGGGACCCGCCCCTGTGGCCTTAGGAGAGTCCAGTGTCCGTGTGAGTTGCGAGGCACCTCTGGCGATTCCTCCCCATTAGTCGCCAGGTCCTCAGTCCTCATCTGGTGCTGAGGCCGGAGCCTGAGCTTGCACCGCCCGTGCTTACATAGGTCTTGGGGTTCCCCTGTGGCCCTCAAAGGGGAGTCAGGCCTCGTCTCGAATGGAGACGAGCACGTCCACTTTCCTCCTCAGCTGCAGCAGTAGGGTTCGGCTCCCCGTCTAGTGGAAAAAGCGATCTGTGGCTTGCCCTGGAGGTACCCTGTGGCTGTCACATGTGCCAGTGTGTCGGGAGTTGAGCCTCGGGATGACAACCGAGGCAGTTCAGCGCAGTGAGATTCATCTGGAGTGGACGAGGCATTTGGGGGTCTTGGGGAATGGTGTCCCGACTGCTGAGGCTCCTCCTGACTCTTCTGATGTGAGCCCCACCTCTTGGTATGGCTGGGGAGCGCCGAAGACCTATCCCGATGGAGCAGCGAAAGGGCCCCTCATCTGGAGCTGAGCAGTGGAAAACGGGGCTCCTCTTCAGTCGTGGCAGGACCCTTGCGTTTCCTCTCAAGTGGGGACGAGTGGGGCAGGGAAATTCTTGGGTCACAGCAAGGGTGTGAAGGAGCCTTTTGAGGTCCAGGAGGGAAGGGATGATTTCCCTTGAGACGCCCCAGCAGACAAGGGCCTCACTCCGCCTGCAGGGGAGAAGCTTCTGGTTTTTCTCGAGTTGCTGAGGGTTTCTCTTGAATTCCGACGGTGACCCCAGGGAACCACCCCTGTGGCCTCAGGAGAGGCCAGTCTCCATGTGAGTGGTGAGGCGCATCCCGGGGATTCCTCCCCAGTCGTCGACATGTCCTCAGTCCTTGTCTGGTACTCAGGCCGGAGCCTGAGCTTGCCTTGCCCGTGCTTACATGGTCCTGGGGTTCCCCAGGGGCCCCCACAGGGGAGTCAGGTTTTGTCTTGTCTGGAGATGTGCACAGCCGCTTTCCTCCCCAGCTGCAGCAGCCGTGTCCAACTCCCGTCGAGCGGACACAGGGATCTGTGTCTTGCCCTCGAGGTATCGCAATGCTGTCACACGTACCAGTGTGTCAGGAGTTGAGCCTCCGGGTGACAATGGCGGCAGTGCAGGGCAGTCAGGTGCATCTGGAGTGGACGAGGCATTTGGGGGTCTTGGAGAATGGTGGCCCGACCCCTGAGGCTCCTCTAGACTCTTCTGGTTCGAGCGCTTCCTCTTGGGATGCGAGGTGAGCGCCAGGAAACCTTTCGCGACAAAGGAGGGAAAAGGTCCCTCATCTGTAGATGAGCAGGGCAAAATGGGGCTCCTCTTGAGTTCTGGTGGACCCTCGGGGTTCCTCTCAAGTGGGAATGTGTGGGGCGGGTATATTTTTGGGTCCAGCAAGAATGTGAAGGAGCCTGTCGAGGTCCAAGAGTGAAGGGATGATATCCCCTGAGACACCGAAGCTGACAAGGGCCTCATGCCGCCTGCAGGGGAGAAGCTTCTGGTTTTTACAAGTTGCAGCGTTGTCCTCTTGACTTACGATGGGAACCCCAGGGACCAGCCCCTGTGGACTCAGGAGAGACCAGTCTCCGTGCGAGTTGAGAGGCGCCTCTGGGGATTCCTCTCCAGTCGTCGCCGTGTCCTCAGTCCTCGTCTGGTTGTGAGGCCGGAGCCTGAGCTGTTGACACAGGTCTTGTTGTTCCCCTGGAGCCCCCACAGGCGAGTCTGGCCTCATCTCCCCTGGAGATGTGCACGGCTGCTTTCCTGCCCAGCTGCAGCAGCAGTGTCCTGTTCCCCATCGAGCGGATACAAGGATCTGTGTCTTGCCTTCTTGGACCCCAGGGCTGTCACAGATGCCAATGTGTCAGGAGTCGAGCTTCGGGGTGACAGTCGAGGCAGTGCAGGGCAGTCAGGTTCATCTGGAGTGGACGAGGCATTTGCGGGTCTTGGGGAATGGTGGCCCGACACAGGCTCCTCCAGACTCTCCTGGTGCGAGCGCCTCCTCTTGGGATTTGAGAGGAGTGCCGGGAACCCTTTTTCAAAGGAGCAGGGAAAGGACCCCTCATCTGGAGCTAAACAGGGGGAAATGGGGCTCCTCTTGAGTAGCAGCGGCCTTTCGGGGATCCTGTCGAGTGGGGACGGTTGGGGGGGGGAGAACGTTTTGGGTCACAGCAAGGTTGTGAAGGAGCCTTTCGAGGTCCAAAAGGGAAAGGGGGATTTCCCCCGAGACGCCAACCCTAGGAATCCCCAGAGGCACCTTGCAACTCATACAGAGACTGGACTCTTCTGAGGCCACAAGGGTGGGTTCCTGCGGTCCCCATCATAATTCCAGAGGACCCCGCTGCCACTGGAGAAAAACCAGAAGCTCCTCCCCTGCAGGTGGTGTGAGGCCCTTGTTTGCTGAGGTGTCTCAGGGGAAAATCCTTCCTTCCCTATTGAACCTTGAAAGGATCCTACACACCCTTGCTGTGACCCAAGAAGTTCCCCGCCCTACCCGTCCCCACTCGAGAGGAACCCCGAGAGTCCCGCCTCGACTCAGTAGGAGCCCCGTTTTACCCAGCTCAGCTCCAGATGAGGGGCCCTTTCCCTGCTTCATCGGGAAAAGGTTCCCGGCACTCTGGTTGCATCCCAAGAGGAGACGCTCGCCCCTGGAGAGTCCGGAGGAACCTCAGGGATTGGGCCACCATTCTCGAAGACCCTCAAGTGCCTCGTCCACTCCAGATGCACCTGACTGCCCTGCACTGCCTCGACTGTCACCCTGAGGCTCGACTCCAGACACACTGGCACTTGTGACAGCCCTGGGCTACCTAGAGGGCAAGCCACAGATCCATGTGTCCGCTCGACAGGGAGCCGAATACTGCTGCTGCAGCTGGGCAGGAAAGCAGCCGTGCACATCTCCAGGGAGACGAGGCCAGACTCGCCTGTGGGGGGCTCCAGGGGAATCCCAAGACCTCTGCCAGCATGAGTGAAGCAAGCTCAGGCTCCAGCTACAGCTCCAGATGTGGACTGAGGATCTGGCGCCGACTGGGGAGGAATCCCCAGAGGCACCTCGCAACTCACTAGGAACTGGCCTCTCCTGAGGCCACAAGGGCGGGTCCCTAGTGTCCCAGTCGTAAGTCGAGAAGACCCTGCCGCAACTCGAGAAAAACCAGAAGCTTCTCCCCTGCAGGCAGGGTGAGGCCCTTGTCTGCTGCGGCATCTAGGGGGACATCACCCCTTCCTTCTTGGACCTCGAAGGCTCCTTCACACCTTTGCTGTGACCCAAGAATGTCCCTGCCCCACCCATCCCCACTCCAGAGGAACCCCGATGGTAAAGCCGCGTCTCATGAGGAGCCCCGTTTTCCACCGCTCATCTCCAGATGAGGGTCCCTTTCCCTGCTCTGTCAGGAGAGTGTTCCTGGCACTCCTCTTGCATCCCTAGAGGAGGCGCTCGCACTAGGTGTGTTAGGAGGAGCCATCCTCTCCCAAGAGGTTCAAATGCCTCATTCACTCCAGATGAACCTGACTGCCCTGGACTGCCTCGACTGTCACCCCGAGGCTCGACTCCCGACACACTGGCACGTGTGACAGCCCTGGGTGCCTTGGGGGAAGCTACAGATCCCTGCGTCCACTCGACAGGGAGCTGGACACTGCTGCTGCAGCTGAGGAGGAGAACAGCCATGCAGGACTCCAGGCAAAACGAGGCCTGACTACCCTGTGGGGGCTGCAGGGGAACCCCAATACCTATGTCAGCACGGGCAAGTCAAGCTCAGGCTCCGGCCTAAGTACCAGACAAGGACTGAGGACCCGGGAACGACTGGGAAGGAATCCCTAGAGGTGCCTCGCAACTGACACGGAGACCGACTTCCCTTGAGGCCACAGGGGCGGGTCCTTGGGGTCCCTGTCATAACTTGAGAGAACCCCGCTGCAAATTGAGAAAAACCAGAAGCTTCTCCTCTGCAGGCGGGTTAAGGCCCTTGTCTGCTATGGTGTTTTGGGCAGTCACTCCTTCCCTCTTGGACCTCAAAATGTTCCTTCACACCCTTGCTGTGACCCAAGAAGTTCCCCGCCACACCCTTCCCCACCCTAGAGGAACCCCTAGGGTCCCGACGCGACTCAAGAGGAGCCCCATTTTTCCCTGCTCAGCTCCAGATTTGGGACACTTTTCCTTTTCCATCAGGAAAGGGTGCCCGGCACTCCCCTCGCATCCCAAGAGAAGAAGCTCGCACCACCAGGAGAGTCGGGAGGAGCCTCAGGGGTCGGTCCACCATTCCCCAAGACCCCCAAATGCCTCGTCCACTCCAGATGAACCTGACAGCCCTGCATTGCCTCGACCGTCACGCCAAGGCTCGCCTCCCGACACACTGACACGTGTGACAGCTCTGGGTACCTCGAAGGCAAGCCACAGATCCCTGTGTCCGCTCGACGAGGAGCCAGACACTGATGTAGCAGCTGTGAAGGAAAGAGACCGTGCACATCTCCAGCCAAGACGAGGCCTGACTCTCATGGGGAGGCTCCAGGCGTACCCCAGAACCTATGTCAGCACAGGCGGGGAAAGCTCAGGCTCCTGCCTCAGCAACAAACGAGGACTGAGGACCCGGCGACGACTGGGGAGGAAGGGAACGACTGGGAAGGAATCCCTAGAGGTGCCTCGCAACTGACACGGAGACCGACTTCCCTTGAGGCCACAGGGGCGGGTCCTTGGGGTCCCTGTCATAACTTGAGAGAACCCCGCTGCAAATTGAGAAAAACCAGAAGCTTCTCCTCTGCAGGCGGGTTAAGGCCCTTGTCTGCTATGGTGTTTTGGGCAGTCACTCCTTCCCTCTTGGACCTCAAAATGTTCCTTCACACCCTTGCTGTGACCCAAGAAGTTCCCCGCCACACCCTTCCCCACCCTAGAGGAACCCCTAGGGTCCCGACGCGACTCAAGAGGAGCCCCATTTTTCCCTGCTCAGCTCCAGATTTGGGACACTTTTCCTTTTCCATCAGGAAAGGGTGCCCGGCACTCCCCTCGCATCCCAAGAGAAGAAGCTCGCACCACCAGGAGAGTCGGGAGGAGCCTCAGGGGTCGGTCCACCATTCCCCAAGACCCCCAAATGCCTCGTCCACTCCAGATGAACCTGACAGCCCTGCATTGCCTCGACCGTCACGCCAAGGCTCGCCTCCCGACACACTGACACGTGTGACAGCTCTGGGTACCTCGAAGGCAAGCCACAGATCCCTGTGTCCGCTCGACGAGGAGCCAGACACTGATGTAGCAGCTGTGAAGGAAAGAGACCGTGCACATCTCCAGCCAAGACGAGGCCTGACTCTCATGGGGAGGCTCCAGGCGTACCCCAGAACCTATGTCAGCACAGGCGGGGAAAGCTCAGGCTCCTGCCTCAGCAACAAACGAGGACTGAGGACCCGGCGACGACTGGGGAGGAATCCCCAGAAGAGCCTTGCAACTCGCACGGAGACTGGCCTCTCCTGAGGCCACAGGGGCGGGTCCCTGGGGTCTCCACCGCAACTCGAGAAAATCCTGAAGCTTCTCTTCTGCAGGTGGGGTGAGGCCCGTCTTTGCTGCGGCGGACAAGATATTTCCCCTCAATGCAGTTTAAGGCCCATTTCCCCCTCAGTGACTTAAGAGCCAAACTGTCTAACCTTCACACCTCGAAAGGAGCCATGACTAAACTCAGGCAACATGAGAGCTACCCTGAGGTCTCTGTCACAACTGGAGAGGAGCCAGAAAATTCAGGTCACAACTTGAGAAACACCATGAGATTCTAACCCAACATGAGATGAGGCCCTTTCTCCTGCAGTCACTCAAGAGAAATTCCGCACACCACATTACAACTCAAAAGGAGACTAGAATACCCTAAGGCAACAAGAGAGGTTCCTTGAGTTCTCCCTCACAACTCCAGAGGAAACCAAAGCTTTAGGCTGCAGCTTGAGAAACACCACGAGATAGATCCACGAGATAGTGAAAAATGTGGCCAATTGCCCCTGCAGTGACTCGAGAGCACTGCCATGCACTGCCTTGCAACTCAAAAGGAGACTTGACTTCTTTGAGGAGACACACCAGGTTCCCTAGGTTCACCTTCAGAAATCTAGAGGAACCCCAGTCTTCTCACTGCAATTAGAGTAAAACAAGATCCCCTAATACTTCCACCACTGCAAATGCGAGATTAGGCCTCTTTCCAGTGCAGCGCCTCAAGAACAATCCACTATTCCCTTTTGAAACATGAAAAGAGGCTTGAATCCCATTACCCAATTCAAGAGGTTCCCCGAGATTCCCATCACCACTTGAGAGGAACCATGAGTTTCACACCACGACTCGAAAAGAGCCCCGTTTTCCCAAAATCATCTCGAGATTAGCACCGATTTTCCTGCTTCAACTCAGAGGAATACCAACTTTCCGCTAACACCTCAAGTGGAGGCTTGTCTTGTCCTCCCTATTGAAACCCCAGAGGAATTCTGGGGTTCCTACTGCAAGTTAAAGGGACACCAACTTCCCCCTCAATCCAAGATGAAACCTCATTCCCCTGAAAAGACTCAAGCAGAACCCTGAGTATCCCCTAAGAACACGAAGGGAGATCTGACTCCCCTGTTGCACCTCTACAAAAAGCTGAAATTCCCCATGTGAATTCAACAAGAGGCCTGACACCCCTTTTCCCAATTTGTCTGGAAAGTGGAGTTCCATGTCTCAACACGAGCCGAGGCCTGACTTCCCTTTTGAAATTCAATAGGACCCCGAGATCCCTGTCACAACTGGAGAGCAAGCCTGACTCTCACCCCATCCTGAAATGAGAGCATATATCCCTTCAGCGACTCAAAGGCATCCCGAAGTGGCCTTTAGAACCTGAAAGGAGGCCTGACTTGCCTGAGGCAGCATGCCAGGCTCCCAGAAGACCACGTCAAAACGAGAGGAGCCCAATTGTGGCTTCCTGGCACAACTTGAGAAACATCATGAGATTCTCCCCTGAATGAGAGATGAGGCCCAATTCCCCTGCAGCGAGTCGAGCGCAACCCTCTGCTCTTCCTTGCAACTTGAAAAGAGACTTGACTTCCCTGAGGCATCACAAGAGGTTCCCCTGAGGTGTCTGTTTCAGCTGGAGAGGCACCCCAAACTTCTGGTGGCAACTCGAGAAACCATGTTTTCCCGCCTGTAAGCAAGATTAACACCTTCTCCCCTGCAGTGCCTCGAGAGCAATTCCATGTTCCCTCTCGAAACCGGAAAGGAGACTCGATTCTTTTTAGCCACTCAAGAGACTATCCACAATATTCGTTGCCATCTCACTTTCCCACAACAAATCGAGAAGAGCCCCATGTTCACTGCCTCATCTCAACTGAGGGCTGATTCCTCAGCTTCATCTTGAGAAGAATCCCAACGTTCCCTCATATCTAAAGAGAAGGCTTGTCTCACCTGCTGAAACCTTAGTGGAAGCCTGAGATTCACTCTGCAAGTTGAAAGGACAGTGAGTACATCCTCAATTCGAGACAAGGCCTGACTCCCCTACATTGACTTGAATGGAACCCTGAGTATGCCTTCACCACCTGAATGGAACTCTGACTCTCCTGATGTACCTCTATCAAAAGACCCACATCCCCACTTCAGTTCGACAGGAGGCCTGACACACATTTTGCTCGGTAGGAAATCAAGTTCCATACTTCAACACGTGGCGAGGGCTGACTCCCCTGTTGAAACTCAATAGGAATCTCGAGATCCCTGTCACAACTGGAAAGGAACCCTGAATCCCGCCTCATCCTGAAATCAGCTCCTATAACCCCTAGGCGACTGGCGAGGAATCCTTAGGTGGCCCTCACAACTTGAAAGGAGGCCTGACATCCCTGAGGCAATAATGAGAGGCTCACTGAGGTCCCCCTCAAAACTCAAAAGCAACCCAAAGCTTCCTGCTGCAACTCGAGAAACACAAGATTTCCAACTCAATGCGATAAGTCCCATTTCCTCCTCAGTGACTTGAGAGCAATCCTGCTCAGCCTTCACACCTCACAAGGAGCCTTGATTAAACTCACGTAAGACGAGAGGTACCCTGAGGTCCCCGTTGCATCTCAAGAGGAAGCCGAAGTTTCAGACTGCAACTTGAGAAGTAACACTAGATTCCAACTCAATGTGAGATGAGGCCCTTTCCCTTGCAGTGACTTGAGAGCAATTCCATGCAATGCATCACAATTTAAAAGGAGACTAGACCACCCTGAGGCAACAGGAGAGGTTCTGATCTGGGTGGTCCTAAAGTGGCAGAAGAATAGTATGGGAGACCACTTTCTCCCCCACAAATTCATCAAAAGAACATTTTAACGCTGAGTAAATTCCACAAAACAACTTCAGAATGCCAGCAGAGGACATCAGGCACACAGAAAAGCAGCTCATTGTCTTTGAAAACAGGTAGGAAAAAATATAAAAGACAAAAAGAGAGACAAAAGAGGGTGGGAGGGAGCTCCGTCCTGGGAAGGGAGTCTTAAAAAGAGATAGGTTTCCAAACACCAAGAAACACTCTGGCTGCTGAGTCTGTGGTGAGCCTTGGAAGCTCAGAGGGCAACATAACAGGAAGGAAAAATAAATAAATAATTAAAACCACAGATTACGAGCCCAATGGTCACCTCCCCAGTGGAGAAACAGCACAGACACCTGCATCTGCCACTAGCAAGTGGGGGCTGGGCAGGGAGGTGCGGGCAGCATTGCTTCTTAAGCATTGGGCCTGAATGCCCCAAGGGTAACCAGAGCGAACTAACTTGGGCTAGCAAACTAGAGTGTGGGATAGCTACCACGCGAAAAGCTCTAACATAAGACACTGCCAGGACAGCTCACAGAACAAAGGATGGAACAGAATTAGTTGGCTGCAGACCATCACCCTCCAGTGACAAGCAGCCAGAGCCAGAAGGGCCGGAAGGGGACAATAGAAGCCCCAGAGAGACATTATCTACCAATCTGCTAGCAGACTTCTTTGCCAATTAAGACTTCTTGGGGTTCTGGACAGTCATCACCCGCTTGATGTACACCCATAAAGGTGCACCAGTTGTACACCCAGAAAACTGAACAGAAGGGATGGGAGAGGTGATAAGTCACAGCAACAGTTCTTGCCAAACACCTGAGCTACTTGGACCTGGGAAGGGCACAAAACGGAGGCCCAATGCAGTCTGCATACTGAGGACTGCCTGAATGCCTGAACATGAACAGCTTAGACCTGGGAGGTGCATGCAGCCCAGGGCCGACCTCAGACAGTTCCTGGCGGGGCAACCTAGACCCTGAGCTGTGTGTGCTGTGAGTGGGGGCAGGCCCAGTGAGGCTGAGACACTGGGAGCAGATGCCATGGTTATTTTTTGCAGTGTCCCTCCCTCCCACAGTGCGACTGAACAAGTGAGTGAGAGGGTAAGAGGCAGGAAGGCCAGGGGTCTCCAAAGGGAGGAAATAGCCTGCAAGTGTCAGACATTTTCTCTCTCTTAAGAGGCAGGAGGAAACAAACTAGAGATATTTTCTCCTTCTCTATACAAATTTAAAAAGAGGTTTCTCTTAAAATTCTGTGTTGCTATAATGACACCTAGTTTCACTTGAAGTTAACCATTGCCTTTTTCTTATGGAAATGTTTATCTTAAGCTATGCTAATGTACTGTGCATTTACCCCAAACTCTGTCTTCAAGTCGGTTCAGCCTTTTGGGCCCAGAACCTACTTGATAAACCAGTATGTGATACTCTGATAATGTTCCTCTAATCTATGTAAATGAAACTATTTATATGGTGATCTGCCCTTCCTCAATATTCAAGTTAATCATTTTATGGCCCAAGATAAGCCATTTAGAGTTAAGGTTATCCCAAAATACATCTTATGGGTGAGGGGCCTGGTGCCATTCTAAGTTTTGAGACATTGCTTTCTTTCATTAACAGACTGCTGGTGACTATATAACATCCAGCTAAATACTAGCAGGGGGATACTCTTTCTACCCCCTTCTGATGCCTATGTCAGAAGCTTTCTCTATCTCCTTTATACCTTAATAAAACTTTATTACACAAAAGCTCTGAGCGATTCAAGCCTCGTCTCTGGCCCCAGATTGAATTCTTCTCCTCCGGGGGCCAAGAATCCCGGCGTCATGATTCAACAACAACCTTTCAGTATCTTAGTCCATTTGACTGAGGGCCTTCTTTGACCATTGACGTCAGTTCTGCCCAAGCACTTCAGGTTGGGAGTTCTATGAATTAACAGTCCTTCAATTAGCTATCATTCTTGGGACAGTCTCAGTCAAGGACTGATAAGGCTTCTAGGTATAAATACCCAAACTCTATCTTCTATTGAATAGGATGACTCTGAAGCAAATGTTCTACACTGGCTCTCGCTGTTCAGTGGCAGAACTAAATTCCAGTCTTCCACAGGGTTATTTGACCAATACCTGACACTTCATCAGTTGCCTTTCTTTCCATGTTTCATTTTCACACACCTCTCCCTGTACAGAAAGGCAAACTAAGACACACTTGGTCTCTGAAGATACTGATGAGAGCTTGAGAACGTTTTGAACTCTGTTTAGATTTTCAAGACACGTGCATGGTTCATTTTTATTCTAGTTAACAGCAAGCACTAGCATTAGGAGGTCTTGGCATCCATTGGGTCTGTGCTTAGGCAAATCAAACACAGACACACACACTGATATAAGAAGTGCAGATACCCAGAGCTAACACATACACACACATGTCCCTAGTCCAGCATCATCAATGCCTCAAGCTCACTCTGGAGAGTTGGAATGATAAGACAGACATTAGAAATTAGTTGAGTAAGAGGCTTACAGTTGCTCCAGTGGAGTAAAAAGATAGTTTGTGGTGTTATATTAGATGTAGAACTTTATTGGCATCATTTTTTGTTCAATTAGGTCTCTATTTTTATATCTACTCTAGGTAAAACTGACTCTTTTAGACCAAATTGTTAGTTTCTTTGTTTTTTGGTTTTATTGTGTTTTGTTCTATTTTTTTAAATCTTGCCATTCTATTCTCAGAATACAGCATTACCAAGTTAGAAAAACAGAGGTACCTTATTATTTTCTTTGATATTCACAGGGAAATACCAACATGTATCATGAAAAGGAGTCCTCAACAGGGAGTAGGCATCCCAATGCACATTGGAACCATGACTTTTTAAAAGTGGAATACAGAGGAAAGAGTTTCTCTGATCTGTTGAAACTTGCTTTCCTGTTCTTTGATGACATTGCTAAAATATCTCATAGCTTCCTGTTCACTTCTATTTATTAATGCCCAGTGTACACCAATATAAAACAGCAGTTTCCTGGGTGACAGAGAAAAAGCTTTGCACTTTTATTGCTTCTTTCTCTCTTCTGATGTTGGGGATACTGTGAAAAGGCTGTAAAAAAATGAAAAAGTTTCTATTTACTGAGCACATGATCACACTATATTTGTTGAGTTCACTGTTTTCTTGGCTGATACCAGCCTTTGGAATTGTCTGCTGGCTCCCTATAAGCACTTGTGACTTTTTCAGAGGACTCTGTAGGTCTTTACACTGCAGGGACCCATGTTGAACCATTTAAAACACCTTCAAGAAATCTGACCCCAGCTGCTTGCAGTTCTCTTTGGAATGTGGTACATTTTTGTCCTGTTGTTTCTTATTTGCTAATTTCCAAGCAACAGAAAAATATCTTGCTGAATATCTTATATATAACTACATATATTTGTGTGTGTATGTATAGTATGTATAATTGTACTATTTTAGCTTTGATTTTATAAAATCATTTAAAAATGCTTTTGTTGTCTTAATTAAAGCTGATATGCTATAAATATATAGTATTGTGTATAATACCCATAACATAATAATTACATTAAATGCCTCTAACTAATCTTAGAGTTAAGTTCTTGAACCCAGGATGAATAAAATCAAATAGTGACACCTTCTCCATCCTACACTTCTCAAAGCCTAACAGACTGTAATTTAGCTTTGTATTGGGGTAACGTGTTACAGAAAACCACAAGCAGAAGCCTCTATCCAGACTGAAAGTGAGGTGAAATATCTCTGAATAAATCCTTCTGTCAATTCACATGGTGAGTGAAAATTAGAGTTCAGTAGGAATCAGAGAAAGAGGCA
>SJYC01070452.1:0-34110 GCA_006408675.1 Madoqua kirkii
ATACTCCGATAATGTTCCTCTAATCTATGTAAATGAAACTATTTATATGGTGATCTGCCCTTCCTCAATATTCAAGTTAATCATTTTATGGCCCAAGATAAACCATTTAGAGCTAAGGTTATCCCAAAATACATCTTATGGGTGAGGGGCCTGGTGCCATTCTAAGTTTTGAGACATTCCTTTCTTTCATTAACAGACTGCTGGTGACTATATAACATCCAGCTAAAGACTAGCAGGCGGGTACTCTTTCTACCCCCTTCTGATGCCTATGTCAGAAGCTTTCTCTATCTCCTTGATACTTTAATAAAACTTTATTACACAAAAGCTCTGAGCGATTCAAGCCTCGTCTCTGGCCCCGGATTGAATTCTTCTCCTCCGGGGGCCAAGAATCCCGGCGTCGTGATTCAACAACAACCTTTCAGACCTTAGTCAGCAAAGTAATGTCTTTGCTTTTGAATATACTATCTAGGTTGGTCATAACTTTTCTTCCAAGGAGTGTCTTTTAATTTCATGGCTGCAGTCACCATCTGCAGTACACACTTAACAATATCAAATAAATATAAAGAAACAGATAATGGACATATGAGGATAAATTTACAGATATAGTTAGGACTAAATACCTTCCTTAGAAACCTGGTCAAGCAGAAAATGGTATTATTAAACATATGCATGATCTGAAGGGCTTCCCTGGTGGTTCAGTGTTAAAAAATTCACCTGCCAATGCAGGAGATGTGGGTTTGATCCCTAGGTTAGGAAGATTGCTTGGGGAAGGAAATGACAAGCCACTTCAGTATTCTTGCCTGGGAAATCCCATAGACAAAGGATCCTGGTGGGCTACAGTCCATGTGGTTGCAAAAAGTCAGACACGATTTAGCAACTAAACAACAGCAACATGATTTGAAATACATAAGTAATTTTATAGGACATGTAAAACCTACTCCCAAGCAACAAAAAAAATTAAATGACGACACGTGCAAACTAAGTCAAGGTAGTGCTAATAGAGTAATAGATGGGGAGTCCATTAGACTGGAATAGAAAACCTCTGCATGTATGTTATTTTCTTGCTTTTGGTTATGTGTTTTCAATAGAGGGCATCTTCCTGTTCTGCTCTGATCAATAACATAGTAAAATCACACTTCTGAAGACTTCAAGTTTGGTACTTCATTTCATCAGATTCCTATCAGCTATTTATTCTTCCAGCATTTTTATTGAGTGCTTTATATTGCAGGATCACAGGCCCAGTGGTAATAGTAGGCACTAAATAGAACCTTCTGTGTCCGATGCCCTCAATGAGTTAGTAGTAGCTAAGTTGGGAAGAGATACTGGTTAATAGAAAATAATAATTTCTGAATGTGAATTAGAGAAGAAATACCTAAAACCAGGATGAGCTGGAGATAGGAGAGGTCAGGAAAGCTTTCTTGAAAACTTGCTGCCTCTTTTGGAAGGAAGGGTCCTGATTACTTGGTGGACAGGAATATGAAAGACATTCCATGGGTATGGTATCTGATAGCCCACCTTCACCAAAGGGTTAGAAAATCAGCTCAGATTATATTAATCTATGTTTCCCCTCATCAAACCTCTTAGCTGTAGCCTGAAATTACCCTTTTAAATTTAAGGTTGGGTCATCATTTCCGACTTAATTCTCTTTTTCCAAAGGGGGACCCCACAGGCATGGCTGTAGCCCCAAAGTCTGCCTATTCCAATGATTGCCTTTCCAGCACTAGAATGCTCTGGAAGGGATGGGAGGTTAAATTATGCCATGCTTATTCATCAGTTTTCTTGGGGAAGAGGGGTTGAAGAGGTTTAAATTTCTACTTTCAAATCTGTCCAGATCTTTGATCCTTTGATCTCTAAGGAAAACTAGCACTGGCGTTTCCTACTCAAGTCTTAGGTCTGGCCTCATGCCCTCCTATTTTAGGGTCAACTGAAGATTCATACGTTCCTGACAGTACTGCAACTTACTGATATGAGGTCTAGAAAGCAAACATAATGGGAGCATTTTTTTTTTCAAGCAGTGGAGGATCTCGAAATACCCACTGGTTTTCTCCATAGATATTATTATTGTTATTGTTGTTATTATTGTATGGTGGTTGTGCTAATCTACACTGTCACCAACAGGAAATATGTGAAAGTGAAAGTCACTCAGTTGTGTCTGACTCTTTGTGACCCCATGGTTTATACAGTGCATGGAATTCTCCAGGCCAGAATACTGGAGTGGGCATCTGTTCCCTTCTCCAGGGGATCTTCCCAACCCAGGGATCAAACCCAGGTCTCCCGCATTGCAGGAGGATTCTTTACCAGCTGAACCACAAGGGAAGCCCATTATTATTGTACATTATTGTATAATATACAGCAATAATAGTTTGCACACTAATGTACAATGTACCTAGAGCATACACCTAAGTGATTGCACATTATGTCTATCACACACCTGTGAGCAAGTATTTGCTACCCCATTTCCAAGTGAGAATGGAGTTTATGTCAAATAATCAATTAGCTCAATGCCAATCATATAGCAACTTTGTGGTTAACATCTTAAATCTTTAACCCAAATTCCTTTATTCCTCCACTGCTGCTGCTGCTAAGTCACTTCAATCGTGTCCGACTCTGTGTGACCCCATAGATGGCAGCCCACTAGGCTCCTCTGTCCCTGGGATTCTCCAGGCAAGAATACTGGAGTGGGTTGCCATTTCCTTCTCCAATGCATGAAAGTGAAAAGTGAAAGTGAAGTAGCTCAGTCATGCACGACTCTTAGCGACCCCATGGAATGCAGCCTACCAGGCTGCTCCGTCCATGGGATTTTCCAGGCAAGAGTATTGGAGTGGGTTGCCATTTATTCTTCCACAGTCAACATCTTAAATCTTTAACCCAAATTTCTTTATTCCTCCACAGTCACATATTTCTTTGGGTCAATCCATAAAAAAAAAAATAATCAGGATTTTTATTCCATTAAATTTTTTATTTATTTATTTTTTCAATTGATGGAAAATGGCTTTACAGTTGGGTGTTGGTTTCTACCATATGACAAAGCAAATCAGTCATAATTATATATTTATATCCCTTCCCTCCTGAGCAATAAATGAGGATTTTATTAAGTGATTTTAATTTATTCTTAAGAGATATTAAAATGCATTTTAGAAAACATATGATTTTTTCCTCACAATTTCTGTTTTGTAAATATGGCCAATGAGAGCACATCTTCACTATTTCCAAACAGCTCTTTAGAAGGTGTAATCTGTTTTCCTTTATTATTTTAGGATATCTTGTCCCAGCAGCAAGCTCTCTTACAGTATATATATATACATATATATATATACATATATATATATATATACATATACACATGTATATATATATATACACAATTATATATATGTACAGTTTATATTTATATATATACACATACATATATATATATCATATAGGAAGAGATGTTATTGTCTGTGCAGCAATACTATTCTCAATGAGAGAGGAAATTAAAAAGCAAGAGGTGATAAAAAATACAATGATTACATCTCTCTGGGCATGAACTCTGGCAACACCTGATGATCTTGAAAGATATTTAGTTCTGTCCAATAAATATTTGTATCTGTCCAATGGAACCATTTCTTATTATTTCTAAAGCAGTCATGACCAGATTTCACATGTAAGTAAATTTAACGCTTGTTAGGAAAATGAGTACGAAAGCTCTGGAGGTGTTGCACAAAGCTCTGTTAACTGGCTTTGCTAAGGCTCTTAAAGCTGTAGGACACACTGGCAGTTTCCCTTTGAAAATGCAGCTGCTGCAACTCTTCACACTGCCCCCTGGCGCCCGAAAAGAAGCACGAACAACTTGGCTCCATGTGAAGGAGCCTGTAGACACTGAGAATGTGACTCAGTGTGTTTATTTGAACACTGCAGAAATCATAATTATAGAAAGACAACAGATTAGTCCCTAGGCTCTCTAATTCTCAAAAATAAATTCCAAACAATTCTGGTTCATTATATAGCATACTCCTATTCAACAACCTCTCTGAATGGCAGGGAATCTGGTCTCAGCACCAGACGTTGTCATAACATTTAGGTATTTTCCTATCTTCTTATCTTCAGTCACTCAGTCTGGTCTGACTCTTTGCGACCCCATGAATTGTAGCACACCAGGCCTCCCTGTCCATCACCAGCTCCTGGAGTTCACTCACATTCACGTCCATCAAGTCGGTGATGCCATCCAGCCATCTCATCCTCTGTCGTCCCCTTTTCCTCCTGCCCCCAGTCCCTCCCAGCATCAGAGTCTTTTCCAATGAGTCAGCTCTTCGCATGAGGTGGCCAAAGTACTGCAGTTTCAGCTTTAGCATCATCCCTTCCAAAGAAATCCCAGGGCTAATCTCCTTCAGAATGGACTGGCTGGATCTCCTTGCAGTCCAAGGGACTCTCAAGAGTTTTCTCCAACACCACAGTTCAAAAGCATCAATTCTTCGGTGCTCAGCCTTCTTCACAGTCCAACTCTCACATCCATACATGACCACAGGAAAAACCATAGCCTCGACTAGACGGACCTTTGTCGGTAATGTCTCTGCTTTTGAATATGCTGTCTAGGTTGGTCATAAATTTCCTTCCAAAGAGTAAGCGTCATTTAATTTCATGGATACAGTCACCATCTGCAGTGATTTTGGAGCCCCCAAAATAAAGTCTGACACTGTTTCCACTGTTTCCCCATCTATTTCCCATGAAGTGATGGGACCAGATGCCATGATCTTCATTTTCTGAATGTTGAGCTTTAAGCCAACTTTTTCAGTCTCCTCTTTCACTTTCATCAAGAGACTTTTTAGTTCCTCTTCACTTTCTGCCATAAGAGTGATGTCATCTGCATATCTGAGGTGATTGATATTTCTCCTGACAATCTTGATTCCAGCTTGTGCTTCTTCCAGCCCAGCATTGCTCATGATGTACTCTGCATATAAGCTAAATAAGCAGGGTGACAATATACAGCATTGACGTACTCCTTTTCCTATTTGGAACCAGTCTATTGTTCCATGTCCAGTTCTAACTGTTGCACATCCCTCCAAAAACTATAATGAAGGCTTGTCAGTAGAAGACGGTGGAAGTTCGCCAAGCAGAAGCAGGTCAATAGGTACATTTTGTTCTTTAAGCAGAGACTCAGTGATTAAGAGCCTTCTCTCTCCTTTGCTGGCTGTGAAATAATAAGAGAACTACTATGTTCCAAGTCCTTTTGTATCCTGTTTTATTTGATAATCATAGTAAGGTTGAAATGCAAGATTGATTGCTCCCTCTTTAATATGTGCACTGAAGTTCAGAGCTACAGAGTTATATGACTAATGTCACCCAGTTAGAGATGGGTTGGACTCTGCTCCAATCTTGCTAAGTCCATAGGTCTTCCTAAGTCCACAGGTCTCCCTAATGCAAGGAAGAGCTGTACTACACCTGTTTGCATTAGGTCCTGTGCAGTGAACCCTTCTGGCACATGAGTAGCTTAGCACCATTCATGTGGGTCACATATGTGTTCTTGTATCAGTTGTTTTTGTTAGGGAAGGTGTTGGACCTAATCTTTTGACCATTTGAATGAAATTGATTAGTTCAGTCAAGCTGACAGGAAATTCAAGGCTGTCAGTAGAATTTTAAAAAACGGAAAAAAAAAAATGAAAGTACCTGAAAATAATTTGTTTGTGTAGCTACATCCTCATTTTACTTCACTTATGTTTATTTTGAAATGGCTTTCTGAATTTCCCACTGTACTTAGAATAAAATCTGAACTTCTTCCTAATGCCATTAACTCCATGAGGCCTTGCATGTCTACGTAATCCCATTCTCCACCCCTCATATCACTCTTACTTCTTCTTGGATTTGAAGCTCAGGACCTTCCGGAGATTCTAGAATATTCAAGAAGATTCACTGACCTTTTGGTTGTATTTCTTTCCTCCTTTTATGCTTTGTCCTTCTCTCCTCCCTTCTTTCCTTTTTTACCTTCTTCCTCCCTCCTTCCTTCCATTTCCCTTGATCATCTTCTTTTAACAAATATTTTTTGAGAACTTTTATGTTGCATATAAGAGAGATTAGAGATTACAGAATGGAAAAATGAAAAATGCTGACTTTGTATATCTGACAATCTTATACAATGAACAAGAATATTTTAGTATATTTAAGGAACATCAAGGAGTCAGAATTACTGGAGCAAAGTAAGAGAAAAGCATGGTAAGAAATAAGATATCAAGGGAGAAAGGGACTGCCAATAGTCAGGATTTTGAATTTTTTTCTAACTGATATATAAAGGCAATAGATATTTGGGCCAGAAAATGGATATACACTCACTGGCTGTTTGCAAAGAATAAAATGTAGAAATTCAAGCGTAGATGCAGAAAGACCAGATAAGACATTTACTCTTGTCCACATGAGATATGACAAAGGTGTGGTTTTATAGAAATGGAAAGTATAAGGATTTGGGAGATATTTTGAAGACAGAGCCAAGATGATTTTTTTCTTACTTTGCTTAAAAAAGAATGATTGGATCTTTTTGGCTATAACAAGTAAGTGAATTGTAGAATTTTTGCCAATACAGGAGGAGAAACAAAATTTTGGGTGAAAATCAAGAATTTCTGAAATTCAAAATTTTTATTAGACATGCAAATGCTAATGTCAATAAGCTATCTAGAGTTCAAAGTGTCGTTGAGGGCCGTATGTGCATATGGAAGTTGTGAGAGTAAATCTGATCTTCCCACCTTGAGGCCTTTTACTCTGCCTGGAATTTATTCTGGATCTTATCTATTTGGTCCTTTGTCATCCCTCAGATTTAGCTTAAATTCCACCTTCTTAGAGATGTCTTCCCTTACCAAATCTTCCAAAGTGACCACCTTTTCCTCTTACGTAGCCTTGTTTCCATCTATCTTTCTATCTATCTTCTTGTTGTGTTTTTGCCTTGTAATCACTGTGGGTTTCTTTTCAGTTTCTTCAAACTTACCGCACACTTTCTGCTCGCTAGTTTATCATCTACTCTCTCATGATGCTATAAACCCCATTAGGCCCAGACCATTACTACCTTATTTATTGTTGCACCAGCCCCTGCATGTAGCAAATAACCACAGACATCTGCAGTAAATAGATACCGTTTCCATTCTTCTCGTGACTTGCTCTTTAAGTCTCTCGGTACCAGCTGTGCTCGTGGCCGAGCCTATTCCGAAAAGAGGATGTAGCATGAACAGCCTGAAACTCACCTGCGGCCGCAGCCTGGGGAGGCCCATTTACTCTGAGGCTGGCCCCCCTCGGGGGTTGTTTGGGCAGGGCACCTCTGGGTAGATCCTTCCACTTCTCGCGAAAGCCTGTTTTCCTAGGCTTTCTTCAGAAACCTGCAGTCTTTCTGTGAGACAGTCATTAGGTACACAGTTACAATAGAATGTGATAATTGCTAAAACTGTGGCTTTTCCTCAGAACTCCATAAGGATAGAGAAGGAAGCACACCTACCTCTAACTGGAGATATAGACAGCGCTTCACAAGACAAGTTTATCCTTTAGCTGAGCCTATGATAATGAGACATTTCATAGGTTATAGTGGTCTAATATAGCTCGAAATATGTGAGTTCTGTACAGAAAATGTCTAGATTCTAATCCCAGATCTTCCATTTATAACTTATAGCCTAGACCAAGTAACTTGAATATTTTAAGTCTCACTTTCCAATTCTGTAAGACATAGGCAAAAATATATGCTCTCTAGGGTTTATTTAAGCATTACTATGATAGATGCATAGGCTCTAACACTGTGTCTGAAGTACGTGCACCAAATACAGTATGCGTGCAGTTGTCATCAGTGGGAAACTGATGAAAATGGAAGCCTATGCAAAGGGTCAGAAGGAGGGAAATCATGTCATGTTTAGAAAACTGTGTTCCTCTTTCTTTAGTTCTAAGTACAGAACACTAAGAAAATATGCTTAAGTTACTTTTACATGTTTTTAATTATCTAATAAAGTCTTAAGTTCCTTAAGGGAGAGAGATGCTTCTTCCTTCTGCTTAGCATATGGAAGCTTTATCTCATCTACTCAGCTTTAGATTTCTAGCTGGTTTTCCAGATTTGTAGAAAGATCATATTTCATAGCACAGCAAAGGCTCTGAAGTAAGGACAAACTCTATGTGAACAAAGTATCCATCCCTTCTTTACCTTGAACAAGATGCGAAACTTTCTGAACTTCAGATTTCTTACTTGTGGACTGGAAATAATAGTACTTACTTCAGAGGGTGGTTTTATGGACTTAGATATTATATAGAATTTGCTGCCTATGCTTGGTGGATAATAGGAGGTAGTAGTAAGTAGCATAGCAGTAGCGCTGGTCGCAGTAGTAAAAGTAGTAGCTATTGTAGAAGGAGTAGTAGTGGTTGTTGTTGCATTACACTGGAATGTTTAACAGCAGTATCTGTACAGCAGGAGATCTGTACAGATGCGTCATGGAAGAAAATTCTAGTGCTTATCCAGATCTTGTTCCTTTCCATGGTAGAAAATTCTAGTGCTTATCCAAATCTTGTTCCTTTTCTTCCTGTGCTTCTGGAGTAATATTATACATTCCCAACCTCAGGTGGCTCAGTGGTAAAGAATCCACCTGCAATGCAAGAGATGTGGGTTTGATCTCTGAGTCAGGCGGTTCCCCTGGAGAAGGAAATGGCAACCTGCTTCAGTATTCTTGCCTGGGAAAATCTCACGGACAGAGGAACCTGGTGGGTTTCAGTCCATGGGAACACAAATGAGTCAGACACAAGTTAGCAGCTGAACAACAACCTCTTTTGACTAGGCAGGACGAAGTGCTAGTTTTAGCCAATAAACTAGGCACAGAGTCTATGTATTTCATCTTGAGGCAAAAGTACAGAAGAGCCAGCAGGTGACCCTTCAGTTCTCTCTTGCCTTAGTGAGGCCCTATTCCAGACGGACAACTACAATATAATGAAATTTCTGCCAATTTAGATCCTGAGTGGAACAAAACTCCAGACAACCTAAGTGCATAATATGTGAGAAATAAATACACTTGTAATGTGATAAGCTAGTGAAAATGGGGGCTATTTGTCACTACAGCATTACCTGATTTATAATGACTAGTACCTTTAAGAACAGTTAATCGTGATTTTCAGAACAAGAACAATTCTCTTAGAAGTCTTTATGGACAATAATTCCCTAGTGACTAACATCAAATTAAGGCAATGATAATACTTCAATAGCAAAGAAAGAAATATTTCTTCTGTGAACTCTGGAAACATTACAGGCAATATCATTGTAAGACTATCTGATGAGGAGTTCAGGTATTTTGAATAGATTATTATGGATAAAATTGAGTTCAGATGGTCTGTTCTCTTGAAAAAAGGCTGATGCTTCCGATTTAAAGGAATTCCTTTGTGTTCAGGTGTGTGTGTATGGTGCTTGTTTATTAATGCAGAGACTTAGTTGGCTGCTTTGAATGGTGATCTAAACACAAAAAAATAAACACATCAAAGCCAAAAAAACTCCCCACACCAACAATGTAGTAGAGATTGTAGTTGAAGTTACTTTCTCTTTAACAGACATTTTAATGCACAGTGCTGTAGGTGTGATGACCTCCTACCCCTCTCCGTCTGAAAGCCCTTCCTTTGTCACTGTCCTTTTGATGGGGGTCTTTAGATAAATCATTATAAGACTGCATTACCTAGTGATTAAAAGCCCGAATCTTGGAATCAAACTGCCTAATTCGAATGATATCTCTGCTGTTTGTTAGTCATGTGATCTTAGGCAATTGACTTTAAGATCTCTATTCTTCTGTTTTCCTACTAATAAAATGGAGATGTCCATAGTAAATATTCTTTACAGAATATTTGTGCTAATGAAACCAGTTATGCTAATGAAACATGATAAAACATCTGAAGCATTTATAAAAGTACCAGGCATGTGTATAGTAAGATTTCTGTAACTGTTAGCTTTCGTCTTAGTTGTGGCTTTCTGGGACTCTGATTCATTTTCTATAAAAGGAAACAATTGGACTAAATGATCCGCCAAAGTCCTGTTATTTTTTTTTTCCTAAGAATGAAAGTTCCATAGCCTAAGACTGTATTTGTCCCATTATTTTCCCATAACCTAATTAATTTCAGTACAAAAGACTCTCAATAAATAGTTCTTACATGCATATATCAATGACTTTATTATAATAGCTACCATTTTTTTTAGGATTTAAATGTCACACACTGTTCTAGAGTCTGTTACCTTAAATTTTCCCAATGAATCAATAAAGTCAGTACTATTATTGACTCATATTACAGATGAAGTGGTACAAAAAGATGTTAGAAAGGTGTTTCAAAGTCACATAATATAGTTACTGAAGACTAGTAGAAGAATGGACTTCCCGAGTGGCTCAGTGGTAAAAAATCCTCCAATGCAGGAGATGCAGGCTCAATCCCTGGGGCTGAGAAGATCCCCTGGAGACGGAAATGGCAACTCACTCCAAAATTCTTGCCTGGGCAGAGGAGCCTGGGCAGAGGAGCCTGGTGGGCTGGAGTCTAAGGTGTTGCAAAAGAGTCACACACTACTTAGTGACTAAATAACAACAGCAAGAAAGTAGAAGAAGAAGACTTGGATTTTAATGTATGGCTTCTAAATTTCTAAATGAGACATGGCTATTTTCATGAAGACAATTCATAATATAGCTGGAATTGACAAAGAAAGCTGAAGTCAACTCTTGAAATAAAGTTTCCATTACCCACGGCTCTACCACATGGAAGTCATCTCTGAACTTGTCTGTGCCACTCACAAAGAAAGGAGTTATTTTTTTTTTATAAATGCAAAAGATTGGATTTATCTTGTCCTTACCACAATGCCTGACACATATAGGTACTCAGCATATGTTGAATGGGTGAATATGCAAGGAATGAATGGTAATTAGAAACCCAGTGGTTGCTGAGGGAGACACTGATGGGTTATATTTCATGTCTTGCTTTACGTAGAATTACCAAGTCATGATTCATCTTGACCCTATGTAATGTATCTTATATATTTTATTTGCACAATCATCACAAAAATAGGCACGATGGGAACTGTTAAGTAACTTTACAGATGAGGGTATTAGTTCAACCAAGATGCTAAGTTTTTCGAATCCTAACTTCTAGTTGTTTCTACCACATCAAGTTAGCAGGCCAAAATATTTTTTTTTAAAGGAATTCAGTGCAGCTTTCTTCATTAGGGCGACTGTCTTGAAGGTTGTCCACTTCTCAGGAAGGTGAGGGCACAGAGAACTAAGATTCAGCAATAACCCATGTGCAGCTTCCAATTTTTATTTCCATCATTCTGTTGTTGAGCAAGTCTTAGATTAATCATTTCTGAATTTTTTGATTTGAAATGGACATTCAATTCATTGCTTCAATGTGCCAGTTTCTTGAGCCACTAGCATTTTATAGGAAGTGTTCCCAGGTCTTTCATAGAGTAACTGACCCTGAATATCTGTGGTGAGAGACTGTGTAAGCTGTGTGAAGGGGCTTCGGGTGCCTTGCAAAAGCCGTTCAGGGTTACCCATCAGGTGAGTGAGGTGATATTTATGAACCAAATATCTGAAGCGCCTTCCGCATTTTTGCCCCAGCAGTTCAGCTTGGCAGGGTGACAGCTGACGTCGTTCAATATCTCACTGTTATAGACAGGCTCTTCTAAATTGAAATGATCGATGCTTTGATTAAAGAGTGAGGATGAAACTAGTGAGGATGGTCAAAACCTTTAGTCCTGTTAACATTCTCCTGTAAACCACTGAGCCGTTTGATCAGTAGATCAGACTTCTAGATTGGAGAAGAATAACTATGGCTGGCCAGCTGGTAATGGGTTCTCTCAGCCATCTTCCAGGGAACTTGCTGCACTATTTTAAAGCAGCACAGCTGGAAAGCTCCCCTCCAGTGCTTCACAAAATCATTCTTGGTGTGTGAGACAATTTGGCTTAACATCGAGCAAAATGACACATTAATATGGGTCCATTTTCTAAGCATTGAATGATTTTGCAGGAAAAAATGGCAAACTGATTTTAAGAAAAGATTCACAGACCTATGAATGAGTGATGAGAGGGTACTCGCTTTTTCCTTTACTTTATAAGCAATATATTGAGTAATTAAGGAACAATATAGCTACTGAATTATATTTTAAAATATGTACTCTGTCCCTTTCCTCACAATCGACTGAGAAGAAATAACACTTTGAATCTTTTAGATGCAATGCTTCTAAACAAATCATAAAGCCAGGACTTGGTTTATGTATAAAATTGACAAATTTCAGGGCTAAGTCTCAATGATGAGAAATCAGTGTAATGTATGTTTCTGCAGGGATTTTTAGTTTCTTTAATCTTACACTCCTCTTTGTATAAACAGAAAAAATTTCTGAAAACTCAATACTAGTTTCTTAATATGGTTTTAGAATATCTCAAGATACAAAAACACAAGTATAAAAAGGACCCCTCTTTTCTCCTTATCTGGCCATTCAGGAATAGAAAGGTGTTACTCAGATTCTGCAAGTATGCATTTCTTTGTATTAAACCCCTTCCAAGAAGCTTTTGAGGCAAAATGGAAAGACATGGGATAAATCATAATAAAATAAGAAGTCAGAGTGCTGAAATAGTAAAGTGAGTTGCGAGAAGGGTTAGAAAATTTTAGTACTGTGATGTAAGTTTTTGAAAAATCGTTAGAACTCGGCTAAAATTTTGCTATGAGCTGCTAACAACCGAAGTTAAGTTAGAAGATCCCCAATATGTGTAAAGACAACAACTAGAGCTCAGCTGAAGCAAGAAATGTTAAAATTCCAAAATCACCATTTTCCAATAACCAAGGTAATCAATTGATTTAGACAAGCATTGTCAAATATTGTTAAACTTATTAACTAAACTACTTTCAAGAATCAGGATATTCATATGGTCTCAAAGCATCTTCCTATAGTTAACCTGTTACTGCTAAGGAATAAATATACCTTTCCATGAAATGATTCACTAGGCATATTAACCAATTTATCAGTCTTGGCATCATCAACAACACTTTACTATATACCCCTCCTGTGTGATGCAACAAGTAAGTAACATGTCTATATAATATTCCTACCAGAACTGTTTAACTTGACTCTAGTGATGAAGAAATATGCAAAATCAGAATGTGAAAAGAACTGGCTTCCAAGTTGTAAGTCCCTATGTTAAGGAGAACCCTTTCTATTATGTTTTCCACTCCCCTATAACAAATGCTTGTGGTTCAGTGGTCTTAAACCAGTCTCCAATGGTACCTGTTATTCTGAACATTAGCTTTATTTTAGATGCTTTTTCCTTCCATAGGCTATACAAGTCACCAATATGAAGCACCAAGAAGGCTATAGGATGGCAAATTATATTCCCTTTTCTCAAATAGTTACTTTAACTGGTTCCATTATGACTTCTAGAATTGACATGGGAATCAGCAGGGCCCGGGTAGCATTATTCAAGAAAGATTGCTATGTCTCAGGGCTTAATGGAAATGTGCTTTTAGGGTGGATCCTGAAAGCATGTCTGCTATAGAAAAGGATGAGTTTCATGAGATTGGAGGATGTCAACTCTGAATGTTCCTGGAGCTAATTGGTGTCTCCTGGTGGTTATTCTTATGACCTGACCTTGTTTACCCCAAATGGGCAATTATCTGCAGTCAGAAATTTTCTAACGTTTTTGTGCTTCTATTGTGATAAAAAGGGCAACTAAATAGTCTTACTGAATTGATGGATCAAAAGAAGATAAGACAATAAAAATGGCTGTGGCATGTACCAGTTTTTCTGTCTTTGTCTATTGAAAAGTTTCCATGACTTTAATCGGATTTCTTCATTTGGTAGGAATCATTTATGAGAGACATAAAAAAGAATACTCATTAGATTTCCCCCAGGGGGACAGTTCTGGACATTGTAATTTTCTACTGTAAATATGAACAGCTTCACTGTGAAAAGAAGCTTCAGATGGATAATGATAATAATGCAGTTTATTTCATAAGACATCCAGCCTAAAGGCCTCCTAAATGGAAAACAGAAGTTCTCCGCATCTTCCTTTTTCTTCAGAAATATAGCCAATTTTTGGAGAGCTAAGGAGTCAGATGGAGCTGAAGGAAGAGCCTGTCTAATGACCTTAGCTACAAAATCCAGCAGAGAAAAACTCATGGCAATAATACGTATTGGACATGTGGGATGCACCAAACCTTGGTAGGCAGTTTATGAACATAGCAACACTATGAATCTGGTACTACCGTCACCTTCATTCTATAGTTGAAAAAACTAGAACTCAAGAGAGTTTAAGAGAATCATCCAAATGTAAAATAGTCATCAGGCAGTCTCATCTAGAAACCATGCCCATAAGTGAAGGGAAACACCTAACTGTATTCAGGCTTACAGAGATTCCATGGGTTTATTTTCATATTGGTCTAAGTTTCTATGACAGCTCTCAGGATAAGTATTGAAAGTAGTGTGGAGACATGGAAACTGAGACTCAGAGAGGTGAAATACCTTGCCCAGAGTCATTTTTCTGGTAACTGGGTAATGTCTGCATACTCAGTGTCACCGCTTCCAAAGCAGCATCCTTTAAAGGGCATCATGCTCACGCTATTTCATGGAAAAAGGAATTGTGGACCATATGACAATGAAATAGTAGTCATAAAAAGGAACAAATATGAGTCAATTGTAGTGACGTGGTTGAAACTTGAGCCTGTTATACAGAGTAAAGGAAGTCAGAAAGAGAAAAAAATCGTATATTAACGCATGTGTATGGAATCTATAAAAATAGTACCTATGAACCTATTCACAGAGAAGAAATGGAGATGCAAATATAGAGAAAGGACTGGTGGACACATCAAGAGAAGGAGAGGGTAGGACAGGTTGAGAAAGTAACGTTGACATATACGTCCTGTCATGTGTGAAATAGCTGAGAAGCTGCTGAATTACACAAGGAACGCAGCGTGTCACTCTGTGATGACCTGACCTAGAAGGGTGGAATCGGGTGTACAGGGAGGCTATTGAGAGAGGATGTATATATAATATATTAAAAATATAAAAAGTGTATATTATATATATATATATAAAATTATTACTGACCTGCATTGATGTGTGACAGAGACCACCACAACATTGTAAAGCAATTATCCTCTAATTAAAAAATAATAAAGTATATCATGCTATCTCTATCTTTTGCTTATTGAGTTTTCCTCTTTTTTTGTATGACTTTCTCTTATGCCTCTGAAGGTGTGAGACTGTTAGATGCTCAGTTGCATCTGACTCTTTGTGACCCCATGGACACAGGGGTCCACCAGGTTCCTCTGTGGAATTTTCCAGGCAAGAATACTGGAGTGTGTTGCCATTCCCTTCTCCAGGGGATCTTCCTGACCCAGAGATGGAAACCAGATCTCCTTCACTGCAGGTGGATTCTTTACCAGCTGAACTAGATGGAAAGTTTCTTATACCTCTAATTTATATTAAATGCTATGAAAATATATGAACTATTTGGGCTTAAATCTCTATCATAGATAATCCTAGGATGGTCAGAAAATATGGCCAAGGCAAGTAGAACTTAAGTCAAGCTTGGGAAAATAATCCCAGATCCCAGTGTTAATCACAACAGATTGAGCTAAGTTTAAACTTTTAAATAAGAATATTACACAAACAGCAAAGACCATACCTTTCTTTCTGTGTAAAATACTACTATAAGCCACTGTGGCATAGAGTAATTTTCTCTCAGTATGCAGTAGCTCCTTCCTTTTCAGTAATAGAGCACCTCAGTGGCCACACATGGCTTTGCTCACATGACAGTTCGTGTGACCACTCAGATAAAAGCCACATTTCCAAACTCCTCTTGCAAATAATAAGACTGTGGAGTCAGTTATATGGAATATGAGAGGAGGTGAAGGGCTGAATTCAATGCCATGAATTAAATGAAAACTGCTTGCTTTCCTTTCCTTCTCTACCCCTCTCTTTATATCTAAAGAGAAAGTTGTGCCAGGAATATTCTAAGACACAAGACAGCGACCTTAGTGAGTTGTAGGAGGACAGGATGGAAGGCGACTGGGTTCCTGGAAAATCTTGTGGGGCCGAACTGCCCACCTGCTGCCAACTCTGCTGACTTCTGAACTGAGAGCAAAATACATATTTATTCTGCTTGAGTTACTGTGTTTCAGGTATCTTTGTTATAGGAGCTTAGTATATATCTTATTAGATCAGTGTTTGCTGAAATAAAAATCAAGATCCATATTCTTAATCAAGAAAGTTTTATGAATTACATGTGAGTCTATATAATAACCTCTATATTTTCTAGTAGATTCGTGGTGATATAGTATATGGCATTATAGGTCAAAATGTATCACCTAAAAATTCATATATTAGAACTTTTTAAAATCAAGAAACAAACAAAGGAAACAAGAGCCATTTATGTACTGTCTATAAGAGACTATAAGGACACATACAGACTGAAAGTGAAGAAATGAAAATGGAAACCAAAAGAAATGGAAATGGAAACCAAAAGAAAGCTGGGATAGCTATACTTATATCAGACAAAAAAAGACTTTTAAATGAATACTATAATAAAAGACAAAGAAGGTCATTTCATAATGACTAAGAGATTAATTCAATAAGAGAATATCACATTTGTATTTATGCATCCAATATAGGCAAGTCAAGAAGCAACACTTAGAACTGGACATGGAAGAATGGACTGATTCCAAATTGGGAAAGGAGTACGTCAAGGCTATATATTGTCACCTGGCTTATTTAACTTATATGCAAAGTACATCATGCGAAATGCCAGGCTAGATGAAGCACAAGCTGGAATTAAGATTGCCATGAGAAATACCAAAAACCTCAGATATGCAGATGACACCACCCTTATGGCAGAAAGTGAAGAGGAGCTAAGAGCTTCTTGATGAAAATGAAAGAGGAGAGTGAAAAACCTGGTTAAAACTCAACATTCAGAAAACTAAGATCATGGCATCCGGTCCCATCACTTCATGGCAAATAGATGGGGAGACAGTGGAAACAGTGTCAGACTTTATTTTCTTGGACTCCACAATCACTGCAGATGGTGACTGCAGCCACGAAATTTAAAGACACTGCTCCTTGGAAGAAAAGCAGACAAAAAAAACCCAAAAAACAAAAAACAAAAAACCAAAAAAACACTAGACAGTGTATTAAAAAGCAGAGACATTACTTTGCTGATAAAGGTCCATATAGTCAAAGCTATGGTTTTTCCAGTAGTTATGTATGGATGTGAGAATTGAACCATGAAAAAGACTGAACACTGAAGAGTTGATGTTATTGAACTGTGGTGTTGGAGAAGACTCTTGAGAGTCCTTTTGATTGCAAAGTGATCAAACCAGTGAATCCTAAAGGAAATCAATCCTGAATATTCATTGGAAGGATTGATGCTGAAGCTGAAACTCCAATACTTTGGCCACCTGATGTAAATAACTGACCCTTTAGAAAAGTCACCTGATGTTGCGAAAGACTGAAGGCAGGAGGAGAAGGGAGTGGCAGAGGATGAGATAGCTGGATGACATCACTCATTCAATGGACATGAGTTTGAGCAAGCTCCAGGAGATGGTGAAGGACAAGGAAGCTTGGCATCCTGCAATCCATGGGGTCACAAAGGGTTGGACACCACTGAGCAACTGAATAACAACAACACAATATAGGATCACCTAAATATATAAAGCAAATCTTAACAGACCTAAAGGAAGAAATACAATCTACAGATTCAATGAACAGACAATCCTGAAGGTTGACAAAAACCATGAAAAGACCATAATAGCCAAAGCAGGCTTGAGAAAGAAAAAAGCTGGAGGCATCAATCTCCCTGATTTCAAAATAAATTGCATAGTTACAGAAATTAAAATAGTATTGGCTTTAAAAAGGACATAGACCAAAAGAACAGAATGAAAGTGAAAGCGAAGTCGCTCAGTCGTGTCCCACTTTTTGCGACCTCATGGTCTGTAGCCTACCATGCTCCTCCATCCATGGGATTTTCCAGGCAAAAGTGCTGGAGTGGGTTGCCCTTGCCTTCTCCAGAGGATCTTCCCAACCCAGGGATCAAACCCGGGTCTCCTGCATTGTAGGCAGACGCTTTACCATTTGAGCCACCGGGGAAGATAGAGTATAGAGCAGAATGCTGCTGCTGCTGCTGCTGCTAAGTTGCTTCAGTCGTGTCCGACTCTGTGCGACCAACTAGACAGCAGCCCACCAGGCTCCCCCGTCCCTGAGATTCTCCAGGCAAGAACACTGGAGTGGGTTGCCATTTCCTTCTCCAATGCATGAAAGTGAAAAGTCAAAGTGAAGTCGCTCAGTTGTGTCTGACTCTTAGTGACACCGTGGACTGCAGGCTACCAGGCTCCCCCGTCCATGGGATTTTCCAAGCAAGAGTACTGGGTGGGGCGCCATTGCCTTCTCCAACAGAACAGAATAGAGAGCCCTAAAATAAGCCAACATGTATATAGTCAAATAATTTATGACAAAGGAGACAAGAATATACAAGGGCTCAGGGCAGTCTCTTCAACAATAAATAGTGTTGGGAAAACAGGACAGCCACATGCAAAGAAATGAAACTGGATTGTTATTTATACCATACACAAACATTATCTAAAAATGAATTAAAAACTCAGATATAAGACCTGAAATCATGAAGCTCCTAGAAGAGAACATAGGCAGTAAGTTCCTTGTTATAGGTCTTGGTGATACTTTTTCTTAAAAAATCTGACACTAAAAGCAATGGATACAAAAACCAAGATAAACAAGTGGTACTACCTGGAATTAAAAATCTCTGCACAGTTAAGGCAACAATCAACACAATGCAAAGGCAATATACTGAATGGTAGAAAATATGTGTGAAATATCTAACAAATGTATTAAAATACATAATATTGTAATGGGCTTCCCTGATAGCTCAGTTGGTAAAGAATGTGCCTGCCATGCTAGAGACCCAAGTTTTGATTCCTGGGTCAGGAAGATCCACTGGAGAAGGGATAGGCTACCCACTCCAGCATTCTTGGGCTTCCCTTGTAGCTCAGCTGGTAAAGAATCTGTGTGCAACGCGAGAAATCTGGGTTTGATCCCTGGGTTGGGAAGATCCCCTGGAGGAGGGAAAAGCTACCCACTCCAGTATTTTGGCCTGGAAAATTCAATGGACTACAGACCATGGAGTTGCAGAGAATTGGACATGACTGAGCGACTTTCACTCTGTATTGTACTGTAAATATATAATGATGTGTATTCAATATTCAAAGTAATAAAGAACTCATACAGTTCAATTGCAAAAACTCACAAACAATCCCATCAAGAATAGGTACATCTGAATAGACTTTTTCACGAAGAAGTCATACAGTTAGCCAACAGGTACACAAAAAGATGCTCAGCATCATTTATCATCAGAGAAATGCAAGTTAAAGCTACAATGAGATATCACCCACACCTATTTGTATGGTTATGATAAAAATAAACTGGAAATAGCAAGTATTGGAGAGGGTATGGAAAAAGGAGAACCCTTGTGCAATGTTAGTAGAAATGTAAACTGGAACAGCCACTGTGGAAAACAGTTTGGAGATTCTTAAAAAAAAAAAAAGTAGAATTACCATATGATCCAGCGATTCCTCTTCTGGATCCAAAGAAAATAAAAGCACTAAGTCAAAAAGATACATATGCCCTCATATGTAATCAGTGCTGCCTATAATAGCCAAAGTATGGAAACAATCCAAGTGCCAACTGATGAATGAACGGATGAAGAAATTGTGGTTTATATGCACAACGGAATATGATTTAGCCATAAAAAGAATGAAATCTTGCTGTTTGCCACAACATATATGGATCTTGAACGCTTTATGCTAAGTAGAACAAGTCACTTAGAGAAAGACAAATACCATACAATCTCTTTTATATGTAAAAAAACAAAGGAAGAAAGAAAGAAAGGAAGAAAAGATAAAAACAAGCTCCCAAAGCAACCTCATAGACAAGAAAACAGATTGATGGAGCCAATTGATGAGATCAGATATGGGAAGTGAGGGGTGGGAAAAATGGGTAAAGATGATATTTGAAAACAATAGTGGGCAGTTAGGAAGGCTGGGGCTTTGACAGAACATTACTGTTTACCGACTATGACAATGCAGGCTCTGGGTGGTTGGGGGGTGTGTTGGTTTAGTGGAAGGGAAAAGACTGGAAGCTTTGTGACTCCATGGACTGGAAGTTGCCTGGCTCCTCTGTCCATGGAATTCTCCAGTCAAGAATACCAGTACTAAGAAAGCAGTTACACCTCTGACTCCTAGGTCAATTAGCACATGTGATATTTCTGTAGGTTTTTTAATTCAGACTTGGATCTCCCTGTCAGCCTCAGATTAGGAAGGCAAAGGAAAAAAGTGACTGTGATGAGCTGGCATTTCTAAGCAATAAAATTTTGCCTCAGTATTAGCTTAGAAAATCTGCACTGGTGGAAATTTCAAAAACACTAATTATGAATTCTAGCCTGACCAAAGGGCAAAGTGTATACTGCTCTTAGAAATGCTTTTACTTTTTAAATATTTTTGTTTTTCTTTACAGAATTTATGAAGGTGACCCAAGGGTACATTCATGGGCATTGGAAGATGCCTAGAAGAAGCAGGAGACCAAATTCCTTTCTAATTAAGTCAGCCAGCACTAGAAAATGATTACATTTATATTATTTTTGTATTTACCTGAATGGTCTCTTTAATAGCTGTCTCTTATCCACATCTAGATGTGTATAAGAGACAGGATTCTTTACTGTCTGAGCCATCAGGGAAACCCAGAGAATTCCAGTGTCTTAATAACAAATTTAATTTTCCATAAGACCTTCAGTAATGAAGCTGATTTTTTAATGGTGCTAACAGTAGCTATGAAAAAGTTGGCGCTTTCAATTCTTAATAATTGCTAACTCAAGAGAAAAATCTTACTTTCGTACTATTGCACCAACATAACGTGTCTTCAATTTGTATAGCTATTTGTCCTGTTATTGTGGAGAATAAACCTCAAATGCTTGTCAAAAGAGAAAAGTCAACCCAAGGCTTTGGAAAGAACCTCACGGCCTGTTGAAACTGAGGAAATGTCCCTTGTGTCCCTTTGGGAACTGAGAATGTAGCCCTGATGATTTTGAATAGACAAATTTCAGGTCATTGTTGTCTGTACAAATTCATAAAGAATTGTGCATGTTTGAAGCAACAGAAACTCTGCAAAGTCTGTAGCACATGCATGCTGCTCGCTCAGTTGTGTCCAACTCTCTGTGACGCCGTGGACTGTAGCCCCCCAGGCTCCTCTGTCCATGCGATTCTCCAGGCAAGAATACTGGAGTGGGTTGCCATTTCCTTCTCCAGGGGACCTTCCCGACCCAGGAATTGAACACACATCTCCTGCATTGGCAGGTGGATTCTTTCCACTGTACCACCTGGGAAGCTGCAATAGAAACTATGATCCATTCCTATAAAATCCAAGAAGTGTGATAGCCTTTCTTCCTTCCACTCTGTCTCCACCCCCTTTAGCCCAAACTGGTAGAACTCCTGCTAGAGAGACTAGTTAGGCCCATGGTTCATATCTACAACCACCTCCTTATCAAATGCTTGGTCTTGCCACACTCTTATTTTTCTCTTTTGAACAGGTTCTTCTCATCTTTTGGCAATACGAACTGACAGAATTTACAGAATCATTTGTTTCTGGCTCTTTTTTCTTAATAATTTCTTCCCCAATTTATTTCTCCCTCTCATATTTCACTGTAAGTTAGGAAGAACCAAGCCACAGCTTCAATTTGTGGCTTAGAAATCTCAGCTAAACGGCTAGTTTCATTGCTTGTAAGTTCTTTCTTCTACAAAACCTCAAAATACGAACACAGTTCTTTGCTATCTTATATAGACGATTATATTATTCTCATTGGCCTATGACGTGTTCCTCTTTTCTATCTGAGACCTCATCAAAATGACCTTTACTATTCCTATTTCTACCAATATTCTACTCATGATTATGTATATATTCTCCAATATGGATACTGTCTCTACAGTTTTCTTTTTTTTTTTGCTGATCTGTCATCAGAATCACTTTTAAATTTCTACTCATGGCAAACTAGGTTTTTTTTAAACATGCATCTTAAAACTCTTCCAGTCTCTACCTATTGCCTGATTCCAAAGCTGCTTCTGCACATTTAGGTATTTGTTACAGCAGAAGGCCATCCTTAGCACCATTTTCAGTCTCAGTTTGCTCAGACTAAGGTTTAGTCTGTCTAGTAACACATACTATAGCCTGGTATCTTAAACCACACACAGTCACTTCCCAGTTATGGAGGCCGGACATCTGAGATCATGGTGTCAGTATATTTATATATTTGATATATTTTATATCTTATTTTATACTATTAGTTTACATACCACCACTTTCTTGCTGTGTCCTCACATGGAGGAGAGGTCATTTCTGCCATGTCTTTTTTTCTTTAGCACATGGATCCTATCATGAGGATAGAATCTTATCTAAACCTAAGTACCTACTAAAGTCTTCAACTATTAATAGGACTTCAGTATATGAAAAATTGGGGGTGTGTATAGGCACAGAGGGGAGACACAAACATTCAATCTATAGTACCAGTTAGCTGAATCTCAGCTAAATGTTATCACCTCTGGATGCTTCTTTGAATTCAACGACAAAACTGAATTGCTGCCTCCCCTGATGTGTCTAGGCATGTAATTGTACCTTTAATATGGCATCTATTGCGTTGACATTATAATTTTTCTGCTCTGGAGTCTTCCCCCACCCCAAGTATTAATGAGTTTGTGACTATGTCTAATTTTTCCATATAACTTCTATGCCGAACAGAGGCCCTGGCATCTAGTGTGTTCTCAGTAAATGTTGATTGAGTGAATAAAGACAAGGACTATTTGTATTTATCTAGGTTGGAGAAGGAAATGGCAATCCACTCCAGTACTGTTGCCTGGAAAATCCCATGGACAGAGGAGCCTGGTAGGCTACAGTCCATAGGGTCGCAAAGAGTCGGATACAACTGAGCAATCTTCACTTACTATTTATGTGTTCAAAGATATGTTCACAGTAAAAGAAAGAAAGGACGGAATTAGAAGGAATTCAGATATGACCATAAATGAAAGTGCCCTGGTAGACTTCTGAAGACAATCAGAAAATTTAAAAATTCCTCTGCTCAATTCCAGTTGCCTTTTGCAAAAGGAAACCTTATGCCAAAATACTTTCTGAAACAGAGGTTTATCCCTGTTTGTTTTTTTTTAATAATAATGTGAGGTGAGGTGAAGTCGCCCAGTCATGTCCAACTCTTTGGGGACCCCGTGGACTGTAACCTACTAGGCTTCTCTATCCATGGGATTCTTCAGGCAAGAATACTGGAGTGGATTGCCATTATCCTTCTCCAGGGGATCTTCCCAACCCAGGTATCGAACCCAGGTCTCCCACAGTGGAGGCAGACGCTTTAACCTCTGAGCCACCAGGGAAGCCCAGTTTCTCTTATTTGTAATATCCCTCATATATCCTTCCAACGATCATGTAACTAAATATTGCCTACAATAAGCTCACCTCTGGCATCTCATTCAGCAAAGCCTGGTTCAGTACTGGAGGGACTAACTCATCAAAGTCAACAAATTGTGCTGAAGGGCAGCTTCAGTTGCCTCTAATGTAAGAAAACAGTCCTTTGGGAATCTGCTGCAGGGAAGAGGCTAAAGTGACATCTTAGACTGATTTGTATGACTCAGAATCTCACTTTCATATGATAACGAAGAACACAACTCATTCAATACCATGATTCAGTAAATGTTTAATCAGTAGCTAATGTCTGTCAGGCACTGTGTTGGGCACTGTAGGTTTGATGATGAGACACATTCTTTGCTTTCAGGGGACCCAGTAAGTTAAGACGAGACCTATTGTTAAACAAATACACTATTCTGGCAGCACCATTAGGGCAGGGACTGTGTTTGATTTGTTCACTCTTTCAGAGCTTGGGGTAGTTCCTGAGACAGTATGCCTCTACATCTTGTTAAGCAAATTAAAAACAATATGGGCAATATATATAAAAGCTAGGGTGTGTTCAAGGCCCCATATTCTAATGCACTTTGTTGTGAAAGAGAGACTGGGCCTGGGAGAAGACTCCATAGAAGCAGGAAAAGTCTGTGTTTTGAAGGGTGACTAGATACCTTGTTGGAAGGTGTAAAATGGATAAAAGGGACTGAAAATTGAGAGGATGGAACTTTCCAGGCACAGGAAGCAAAGCATGCAAAGGCTTGGCATTGTAAAATAGGACAGAAAGAGACAGCCAAAAAGAATATGTCTTACAGAAAATGGAAGAGAAGAATATAAAAGCACTTACACTGAGAAGGATGGGAGCCCCATAAAAAGAGTGAAGACTCTTACTGCAGAGAGCTAGTGAAATTTGACAGCTTCTTCAGGTTAAGTTCAGCTCCAGTTAATACAAAGCCTGATCTTATGTCAAGGGCTTCCAGAACTGTGCCACCGCTCTTTGAACTAGGAATTCAAAGACCTGGCATATCCATATAATAGAGAGATCATGTTTAAACACTCTCAAGACCTGAAACAGGTGCATTTAAAAGTGGGAGGTGGACCAAGGACTACTGCTTAGAAGCTTCCTTTGCTCTCGGCCTTTGCTGAATTTCTTTCTCTGCTGTGGAAATCTGACTTCCCAAGTTTGTAGCTCAGGGAACGTGTCTGAGTTATGTTAGTACCACTTGTAGTGGTACGTCTTTGCTTTTATCCTCTAGTGAAGCCATGGACAGGTAATAGACTCATCTGCTTTACTAGGCCAGAGGCTTTAAATAAAAACCACAAGTCAGAAATGACTTGTTGTGAAGGGAAGAATAGGGCTATCGACGTGAGAAAAACTTGAGGTCAAGGTCTTATTTTCTAGCTTCTCCCTCAGTGAGACTTTAGTTTCTCTGAGTCTCAGTTATCTCATACATATTATAGGGCTAACACAATTTTTCAAAACTACTAATAAGTTAGTCTTCATATAGAATAAAAATTTATAGAAAGTCATAGAATAATAACGACCATTTTCTGAGTATTTGTTACATCTTCCCCCAAGTTTTTCTTGTTATTTCATTTCATCATCTTGTGTCCAGCTGTCTGCAACCCCATGGACTATGGCCTACCAGGCTCCTCTGTCCATGGGATTTTCTAGGCAAGAGTACTGGAGTGGGTTGCCATTTCCTTCTCCAGGAGATCTTTCCAACCCTGAAATTGAACCCAGGTGTTGATCATCTAAGCCAACAGGGAAGCCCTTAACCATTTTAATTACCCCTAATAAGTTGATATTTCTTAGTTTTCTAATTTGAAAATAGTGAAACTAAATTTCAAATAGATAAACTGAATAACACATACAAATAGGAATGCCAGCAATATTTATACTTATTAGTAAATCTTCATTTTTTGGATCATGTTTTTTTGGGTAGGAGTTCTAAAGATGGAGACATTTTGTCTTGCTTAACACTAAACTCTTAAAATAGAAATTAATAACTTCCTTGAATTCCTAGAGTAACACATGCAGTAATGGTAATATTATTAGTGGAAGCCAACATTTACTGGGAGTTTTCAATCTGTATCAGACACTGTGCTACCCTTTATATAAGTTATATCTTAGTTCCTCATAATCACACTAAAATGAATACTTTACGCATGATATCATTCTACCATGTGAATAACATTATCACCATTTGCACCATGAGAAAGCTGAGGTTCAGATGAGCAAAGAAAACTTCCCAGTGTCAAGCAGAAAGTAGAGGTGCCAGAATTCCATACAGTCTAAGCTCAGCCTCAGCACAGTGCTGCACTGTCTCAGGATTTTCTATTGTGCATTTTCAACTGAAAATCTAATATGACACCAAAATACCATATGCCTCTCAGCCCTCTGTCCTCGTGTATGCTATCATGCATGACATAATAAATACCAACCTCTGTCTTATATCTGATGTTATATGTCCTCAGTACTGCATTTGGAGAGGGGTGGAATAAAAGTTTACACTACAAATATCTTCATCTGGAGATAGGTGGTCTGTCATAATCATAATCTGCAGACAGGTGGTCTGCCATAATCATTTTGTGGCCCTTTCCCGAGCCATTTCTCAGTTCACCAAAAACTATGTGTATTAAAATAACAGGAGTTTCCAAAATTGGCATCAACAATTGTATACTTTACTATTCAATTTCTTTACTTAATCAGAAATAAAAACCCTTGACCAACAGACTTTATACCACATTAAGTATACTTATGTCTACTTCTATTTCTAAAATTTTTATTTACTTGCACGTTTCAATACTGCATCTAGAAAACATTTGTAACATTTGCAAGACATCAAGAGAACTTTTCCTAATGGCTTTCCCTCTAGAATCTGGAATTCTAACATTCCTTTTTAGTAAAAAGAGATGGTTATGTTGGGTCAGTTTAATAATATGCTTATTCATTCAGGTGATATTTACTGAGCTCCTGCTATGTGTTAGACAGAAGCAGCGGACAATCTGAGGAGAGAGAAAAAAAAAATTAATGCAATAATTTTGAATAAAGATGAATTTTATGAAAGGACTTTAAAATGACATAATGGATTAAAAAATGATAAGGGGGTCATAAGATAGTCTCAATTAAGAGATGACCTCTGAGCTGAGACCTGAACGAGAGCAAGAAGGACTCAGCCTGTGAAAGTGTGGGGAAGAGCATTCCAAGAAAAGCTGGTAGCAAATGTAAAACCTCTGAGGAGAAAGCAAGCTGAGTGCGTTCCAGAAACTTAAGTAGATCGATGAAGCTGCAGTGTAGAGAGATAAGGATGTCATGATATGAAATGAGATCAGATAGATAGGAAGGAAACAGGTACTAGAGGTTTCTGGGCCATGTTGAGATCTTCGATCTCGATTCCAAGTGTGTTAACTTTAATAAGCATTCAATGCAAAAACAAGTGAAAGTTGAAAGAATTTTCCAAACATCATATAAGAATGAGGTTATCAAAATACTTTATCAGTGGAAATACTGATCCAATAATGGGCATCCCAGTTGTACAGAGGCCCCAGAGATAGGAAGGGGTATAAAGATGAGGCTGGGGTCTGGGTATAAAGGAGTAGAAAGAGCTACAATAGAGGACAATATAACATTTTTCTAAGGCTCAGTCTTCATACCAACGAAGTAAATTCGTTTCCTGTGAGCATTCTTGATTTGTGACCGTCAGCATCCACCTTTCCATCGTTTCCAAGTAGCACAGAGAAATCACCCTGGGAATCACTCCGCTCCCACTCCCAGTCCAAGATCCTCAAATGGTGTTGACTCCTTGTCATGTTCCCGGGACCGTGGAGAGGATGGCATCTGTGATCTTTGCCTGACTACTTGGAGCACCTCATTACTCTGGCCACAAAGTTTGATTCAGGTTTGGGCATGTGCTCTAACGTGGGCTAGTGACCGCTATGTCAAGATTTCCCTCCCAATGTCTGAGTAAAAGCAAAACAAAACTGTTTTCCCCAAATTCCAACATGGAAGACTCTAAGTACAGAATCACTAGCAACTTTCTGGCTATGACATGGGGCCGAAAAATGAACCAAAATGGAGGAGCATGAAGCTGAGAAATAGAGAGAGCATAGGATATAATAGCATGGTTTGAGTTCCATCTCAAGCAGCCCTTAGCTTATGTCAATCAGGTCCAGGAGAAAGCAGAATTCACTCTAGCTGGTTTGTATGAAAGTACTTTAATGGAACAATTATTTTCAGAGGATTGAGCAAAGTTAAGGGAGAAACACACACACAAAGAAGGACATGGCACTCAAATCTAGACAAAAATGAACTTGTTGTCACTTCTGGAAGTAAAAGGACAAGGAGAAGAAATAGCCTTATTCCAGCTCAGTATTGGAGAAGTGCTTTATAGGGGATATTGGAAGTGGAGAGATGGAAACAGCCCTGAAGAATACAGTGAGAAGAAAAGAAGTGTTCTGATATTTTTCTCACCCAGCCTTCTCATCTCTGGCCAGTAACTCCCCAGTTATCACCCAACTGGAGGAGAACTAGCAAAGTTAGTGAGGCAATTAAGAGAAATCAGCCTCCAATGTCATAGAGAAGACTAAGGAAAAGTGGTAATTCATGGTAAACAGTGCAAAGAGAGAATAATTTGTGCAAAGTCAAATTGAATATCCTGTAACTTCTCATATATATGAGCTAAAACATACATACATCCTCACTCTTTTTTGAGGCCATCAGAAATTGGTATGCAACCTTTTGTAACTAAAACGATTCTGACTAATAAATCCTTGGGATCTTGAAAAGTTGCAGTAGCTTCCCCCACACAGAAATCTTTTTTAATAAAGTATCTTGCTCTGTTGAGGGTCAGAGTGATCTTGAAACATCCAGCTATGCAATTGGTAAGTGAAATGTATGTACACATTGTTCCAGGTCTTTCTGCAAAGACCAGCTGGGAAAGAGAGTCAGAAGAGTGGGTGAGTCTTCCATATTTATTAGGTGGAAATATTAATAGTATGAGTAGAGTAGTTGGTGTATTTCCATGTCTAGTTTAATGTGGATGGGTAAATATTCATATGATAGCAGTTTCTTTTCACGCAGAGCTCAGTGAGAACACTTCTTCAAATTAAATGAGTCCAGTGGGGCATTTAAAGTTGGATAAAGAGAGCTAGGAATGTTTCTGCAAGACATAGATGAATGGTTGTGTAATCGTTAGGTCTCTAGACACACAAAAGTACCTCCTCTGATTATTCAAAATGAAATTCTGTATCATAATGTACAAGTAGTGAAAAGGTAGCAAATTAATCCTAAACTTTAACACCTGAAAGGGAGGTGACAAAGTCGATCACCTTCATTTTATGGATGAGAAAAATGCAATCAGAGAGGCAAAGTGACTTGCTGAATGTCACCCAGCTAGTTAGTGGCAGAGCTAGAATTAGACCTTGAATTCTAAATGTTGGCCTTAATCATTTTGTTCTGCCAAGTAATATTATAGAGGTCTGAATGCAGAGATAAGAGATGGGTTTGAATTCTAGTTCCATAGCTTTGGTGTTGAATATATTAATGAGGTGCTTACCTTTTCCCTGATGGCTCAGATGGTAAAGCGTCTGCCTGAAATGTGGGAGACCCGGGTTCCATCCCTGGGTCAGGAAGATCCCCTGGAGAAGGAAATAGCAACCCACTCCAGTACTCTTGCCTGGAAAATTCCATGGACAGAGGAGCCTGGTAGGATACAGTCCGTGGAGTCACAAAGAGTCAGACACGACTGAACGACTTCACTTCACTTCTTCTTACCATTTCCCTGGTGACTCAGGGTAAACAATCTGCCTGCAATGTGGGAGACCCAGGTTTGATCCCTGGGTGGGGACTATACCCTGGACAAGGAAATAGCAACCCATTCCAGTATTCTTGCCTGGAGAAGTCCATGGACAATACAGTCCATGGGATTGCAGAGAGTAGGACACAACTGAGCAACTAACACTTAGCTTTTCCACAGTGAAATATTCTAGCTTAATGTATAGTGCCTATTGGTTTGCAATTATTTTAATTTCTCCAGAGTTTGGCCAGGGTTGTATTGACAAATATACATTTTCCTTTTCTGCTGCTGCTGCTGCTAAGTCACGTCAGTCATGTCCAACTCTGTGCGACCCCATAGACAGCAGCCCACCAGGCTCCCCTGTCCCTGGGATTCTCCAAGCAAGAATACTGGAGTGGGTTGCCATTTCCTTCTCCAATGAATGAAAGTGAAAAGTAAAAGTGAAGTTGCTCAGTTGTGTCCGACTCTTAGCAACCCCATGGGCTGCAGCCTACCAGGCTCCTCCATCCATGGGATTTTCCAGGCAAGAGTACTGGAGTGGGTTGCCATTTCAGTCCTTTTAAAAATCACAGAAGGATGTTCATTAGGGTACTACTGGTAAGTCAAAGTATTGAAATTCAAAAGTTCCTCTACTATTCAAATTACCATCATGGTTAATATATCACCTCTCTCTGCTACCTAAAAATGTCAGCGTATAAAGAGTTAAAAAGCTTGACAGTAACAGTATTTGCTTATCACTGAACTTCTGTGGTTAAGGAAGCTAAACTGTGAATTTTATTGTAGACTCTCAAAGCTTTGTCCAAAGTTGAAAAGCAAGCATTGATTTTTCTCTTTGATAATTAACTATGAAGTGTCCTGGGTAATCCAGTCCCAAAGCTGGCAGCATCTATGGCCTCCCACTTTTAAGAAGAGCTTGCAGAATGCCTCAGTTCAGCTTTTTTTCCCCTCTGTTTCCCCCAAAGAGGCAATAAGGGGTTGACTGCGTTTGCCATTTTTAGTGGCTTAGCCCCTCCTGAGGGGACAGCAACATTGGGCCAGTAGGTCAGGTTTGATTTACTCTATAATGAGGCTTTAGGGACAGTTTTCTGTACTAATCTCTTACTCCACTTGAGTAGCAGCAACTATGACTTATAAATGTTGCCATTCTGTAACTCCCTGAAAGACTTGCTGATCGTGTGAAATGTCAATGTCACTGTTATTTCTTTGAACTTGAGTTATTTTAGTCTTGTACCTCAAGCCCTAAATGAAGTTCCCAAACCATAAATAAATGTAGTAATTGGCCCCAACCACAGTGACACAGGCAAGACTTTGATATATTACTAAACAGTCATATGCTTCTCTTAGAATCATAGCATTTCAGAGTTGGAGGAGGCCTTGGAGGTCATTTGCTCCTACTTCTTATTTTGCCCTCTAGTTATATAGCAACTAGGGTATCAAAGGTTACACAGGACTTTGATATTTAAAGAAAATTGGTTTGAACTACCTGAACCCTCATTCCATAAAAGTAGGCACTCTGTAAAAAAGTTTTGCAAATTTTCCGCATGATTATATCCACTCATCCCCTCTCATTTCAGTGGCCACCTATCTTAATTCTCAGATGGCTCAGTGGTAAAGTATCCACTTGCCAAGGCAGGAGGCATGGGTTCGATCCCTGGGTCACGAAGATTCCCTTGGAGAAAAAAATGGCAACCCACTCCAATCCACTGTCTGGAAAATCCCGCGGACAGATGAGTTTGACAGGCTTCAGCCCATAGGTTTGCAACGAGCCGGACATGACTGAATATATGCACAAAGTTAAAGGGACAGATGCAACGTGGAGTCAAAATGAGCTCTTCTTCCCTGTTACATCCTCAGCGTTAGGTATTATCAGTGTTACAGATTTTGGCCAGGTCAACAGATGTGTATTGACATCTCATTGTTGCTTTAATTTGCATTTTCAACTAAAACAAGAAAACCCATACAATATAAGCCTTTCCTGAGGGTGGTAGCTGTGAGGAGAATTCTCCCTGGAGGTGGGGGAGAAGCTATTGTATACATGATTTGTGGCTGGGGGATATGAACAGTCAAGCATACATCTTGGTAATGCTGGTCCAAGGAACGGATATCTCAGGTAAATGATTTTAGTCCTTTCTGTATGGGAAGATACGAGGATCTGTGTTCATTAAAATTCATCCTGAGATGCATATCTATCAAATGGTACTGTTTTGCCAAAGCACGGAGAGCCTCATCCTGGTTTTCATCCTGAATTCCTCTCAGGGTGCACTATGGGTCAGTGACTGCAGTGGCTGAGAAAGTTAAGCCTTGTAGAACCAGTTAGTGAGCACCAACCTTTGTTTTACAATATTTTCCTGATGATAACAGTCAAGCATACATCTTGGTAATGCTGGTCCAAGGAACGGATATCTCAGGTAAATGATTTTAGCCCTTTCTGTATGGGAAGATACGAGGATCTGTGTTCATTAAAATTCATCCTGAGATGCATATCTATCAAATGGTACTGTTTTGCCAAAGCGCGGAGAGCCTCATCCTGGTTTTCATCCTGAATTCCTCTCAGGGTGCACTATGGGTCAGTGATGCAGTGGCTGAGAAAGTTAAGCCTTGTAGAACCAGTTAGTGAGCACCAACCTTTGTTTTACAATATTTTCCTGATGATAGATACTGTGGAGCATCTATTCATATGCTTACTTGTCAGATGCATGTCTTTCTGGTGAGGTGTTTGTTGAGTACTTTAGCCCATTTTTGAATGGAGTTCTTTGTTTTCTAATGTCCTCTAAAAAATTGGTCACATCCTGAAAGTAGAGAGTGATTTTATTTGGTGGGGATGTTAAGGACTCTGAGCCCTGGAGATAGCATCTCAGTAGCCCTGAGAAACTGCTCCAAGGAGGCAAGAGTGGGAGTCAGGCTATATACAAGTTTGCAACAAAGGGGGCAGGCAGCCTGAACATCAAAGATTATTGTTAATTAAGGAAAACCAGATATTAAGTTAAGGGATTTAGCCCTCTTCTATGTATTGGAGAATTTCCCTGGTGGCTCAGATGGTAAAGAATCCACCTGCAATGCAAGAGATCTGGGTTCAATCCCTGGGTTGAGAAGATCTCCGAGAGAAGGGAAGGCTGTCCACTGCAGTGTTCTTGCCTGGAGAATCCCATGGACAGAGGAACTTGGTGGGCTACAGTCCATGGGGGTCACAAAGAGTCGGATCTGACTGAACCACTAACACTGTATTCTGTATGGGAAGATGCAAGCCTCTGGGCTCAATGAATTCATTCTTTTCATATGCACCTCAGCTGTCTGGGGTCAAAACCTATTTCCTGATTGTTTACATCCTTAATTCCTTGTTCATCATAAAAGGCGGCAGATGTGGCAGATGGCTGCTTCTTGGATACCCCCAGCTCTTCAGCAATCACCATGAGGGGTAGCGACATCTGCTGGAATGCAGGCATTGTGTTCCCTTTTGGAAGCCCTCATTTACATCTGGAGGTCAGAAGTCACTGATGGCTGTGTCGTTTCTTGCCCATCGATATGACAGGACAGAAGAACCAACTCATTGGAAAAGACCCTGATGCTGGGAAAGATTGAGGGCAAGAGGACAAGGGTCAATCACCATGAGGGGTAGCGACATCTGCTGGAATGCAGGCATTGTGTTCCCTTTTGGAAGCCCTCATTTACATCTGGAGGTCAGAAGTCACTGATGGCTGTGTCGTTTCTTGCCCATCGATATGACAGGACAGAAGAACCAACTCATTGGAAAAGACCCTGATGCTGGGAAAGATTGAGGGCAAGAGGACAAGGGGGCAACAGAGGATGTAGTGGTTGGATGGCATCATCAACTCAATGGACATGAGTCTGAGCAAGCTCAGGGAGCTAGTGAAGGACAGGGACGCCTGATGTGCTGCAGTTCGTGGGGTTGCAAAGAGTCTGACATGACTTAGCTACTGAACAACAACAAATTGGGATTAAGGGGCTTCTCAGAAGGCACTAATGGTGAAGAACCCGCCTGCCAATGCAGGAGACATAAGAGATGTGGGTTTGATCCCTGGGTCAGAGAGATCCCTCAGAGAAGGCATGGCAACACACTCCAGTATTCTTGCCTGGAGAATCCCACGGATAGAGAGCCTGGTGGGCTACAGTCCACAGGGCTGCAGAGTCTGACATGGCTGAGACAACTTAGCATGCAAGCATACACTTAGGATGAAGGGTTCTTTGTATATTTTAAGTAACTCTCTTTATCAGATGTGTCTTCTGCAGATATTTTCTGCCAGTCTCTTATTGATCTTCTAATTCTCATGACACCATCTTCTACAGAACAGAAATTTCTGATTCTAATTAAGTCTATCTTATCAATTATTTCTTTCATGAATTATGCCCTTGGTTTTGTATTTTAAAAGGTGTCATATAGTATACTGACACATATATATGGAATTTAGAAAGATAGTAATGATGACCCTGTAGGTAAGACAACAAAAGAGACACAGAGGTATAGAACGGACTTTTGGCCTCTGAGGGAGAGGGAGAGGGTGGGATGATTTGGGAGAATGGCACTGAAACATGTATACTATCATGTAAGAAATGAAGTGCCAGTCTATGTTCGATACAGGATACAGGATGCTTGGGGCTGGTGTACGGGATGATCCGGGGAAATAGTGTGGGGTGGGAGGTGGGAGGGGGCTTCGGATTGGGAGAGCGTTTATACCTGTGGCTGATTCATGTCAATGTATGGCAAAACCAATACAGTATTGTAAAGTAGAATAAAGTATTAAAAAAATAATAAAAAAATAAAAAGTTGTCATCATACCCAAGATAATCTAGGTTTTGTTAAAATCTTTCATTATCATTTTCTGAACTTCACATGGAACC
>SJYC01070460.1:0-16972 GCA_006408675.1 Madoqua kirkii
TGTTTACTTACTCTAATAAAAACCCAATTGAATATTTTAACTGATTCTCATTATGTGGCACATCTTTTCCCATCCTTTGTAACAGCTCATTTTATATCCAATGAAAGTGATCTTATATATTTGTTCTTATTGATTCATCAAAAAATAAGAGCTAGACTCCATCCCTTCTTTATTACTCACATTCATGCTTATTTCCATTTACCAGGACCCCTCAATTTAGGCAATGATTTGGCTGATCGCCTGATTGTGGCTATATTTTCTTCCCCCAAAGAGGAACATCAGCTCTTCCATACTAACACTAATAGATTACACATTCAATATAAGATACCATTACAAATGGCTAGAAATATTGTTCAGGACTGTGCCACATGTGCCCCCTTTCATTTGACCACTAGTCCCCAAGAGACTAATCCTAGAGGGTTACAAGCAAATCAATTATGGCAAGCTGATTTTACACATTACAAACTGCCCCCTTTTAAACTGTTATTTGTAGTCATAGATACCTGTTTCGGCTTCATTTGGGCAGTTCCTTCCACTGCCAAGACTACTAAAGCTGCCATCACAGCTCTTCTGCAATGTTTTTCAATGATGGAGATCCCTGCCTCCATCAAAACAAACAATGGTCCTGCTTTTACAGACAATGTTTTTCGTGATTTCATACATCTATAAAATATTTGCCATCTTACTGACATCCCATACAACCCTCAAAGTCAACCCATCATTGAATGGGCCCACCATACACTCAAGCTCATTCTTAATAAACAAAACAGGGGGAATAAACTAAGGGGCCCCTATGGACCTAAAGCCATTTTGCCTATAGTCCTTCTAACAATCAATTATTTTAATTTGCCTCTACACAGTCAGGAAACACGAACAGAGCAACATTTTTCACCCTCACATATGCCTGAACAAACTGCTATTTGGGTTAAATGTCTTATTCAGTGGTGGCCAGGAACACTTAAGTTCCTAGGTAAGGGATATTATCTTGTCATTTTAGATGATGGAACTGAACAGTGGGTCCCACTCAAAAGAGTCAGAAGGTGGACAGACTTTGCTCCACATCCCCTGACTCATCATAGCACTAAAATGGAAATTGCAACAGATGCCTTCTGAGCCTCCTTATGACAATGTATCTTTAAAGAAAAAATCATCTGTGCTGGGGATGGACTGGTCCACCTGTAGAGGAAGGTTTAAAAAAGTTTATGTTCACACCAACATGACTTTGTTGATTGGGGACCTCATGGACTCTTTGTGAATTGCTCAGAATCACAAGAAAATAATAACACTTGCCAATGTATAATGTTTCAGCACCACATTTTAACAGAACACAAACAGGACTCTGGCATCAATGTGATGAACTTTTGAACTGGAACAGCAGAAGCCTTTCACCTCCCAGACCCTGGATAATCAGTTCAGTCCTGGGGCCTGAACACTGGCATCTTTGGAAAATTCCTGCTTGCTTGTCCCGGTTTAGCATCTCATATGCTTACGCACATGTTTCCATTCCACAGAATTATACTATTGAGTAAAATTATACCAGTTATATTCGTGCTTGTGTAAAGGCACCCTATCTTTTTGCTATTGGACAATTTAGGAGTAATAGCTCAATTCTGTCCTGTACTGTCATTTGTATACTTGTATAATCATAGTGTGCCAATTAATGTTACTAAAGACAGTGTTTTTTTAGTCCAGCAAAGGACTGATTTGTGGGTTCCAGTTAAGATTTCTGAACCTTGGTCAGATTCCATGTTGTTGCCTTTTGTTCTGAAAGAATCCCTAAAAAGAAGCAAACGTTTTATTGGCTGGATTATAGCTAACAAAGTGGGTGTTATTTCAATTGTAACTGTTGGTACAGTTTCTGGAATGGCATTATGTAATTCTATTCAAGATCATGATTTCATTACTGCTTGGAAAAAATATTCTCATGATCTCTGGGCCCAACAAGCTCAGATAGATCAACAAATACAAATCATGTCTACCTTCAGCAGCACTCCCCCTGGGTTATATAACACTGACTTTTATAATACACTATCTGCTAGTACTTCCTTTCTAAATCCAAAAAATTGAGTATCCCATATGATGGCTTCTTATGCGCTGATCTGTTTAGTGTTTGCTTTTGTTCTTATAGGATTCCAAACGTTATGTGCTCGAGCCATCACCGCCCAAAAAGCAGGAGTAACCATGGCTGCACCAGTCCTTGCTCTTGAGGAAAAAGGGAGGAAATGTGGAGAAGCTGGAAGGTTTTGAGCGAATACTGAAAATGTATTTGCTCCACTCATGACGAAGGTTGGAAGCTGGAACAAGCATAACAAAGTGTTATGAGCATTCACCGAGTGCCTGAGGTGGGGGAATGGATAATGAAGGGTTATACACCTGGCCTTGAGGCGTTCGAAGGCTTCCTTCTGACCACCTGTTTCTGAGAGCAAAGACTGTTTTTTCATGATAAGACTCCCTTTAGAGTTGCACCAAAGCTATGTTATGTCTTGGGTGATGGGAACTGTATTTTATGCTTGAATGTTTTAATGTTTATCTGAAATGGCTACGTGCAAGTCTGCCTTAAAATGCTCTATTCCCTGAGAATTATAAAACTGTGCAGTTAGATATTAAACTTTGTCAGTCCACTAGAGGCTGTCCTTGAGTGTCCTTTTCAGAGTGCGGTTCTCCGAGCCTTACATTCATGGGGTTCTCAAGGCAAGAATACTGAAGTGGTTTGCCATTTATATATATATATGCATATAATGTCTATATCTTTATGTATGTAATTTTGGACTTTATCCTGCTTGAAGTTCTCTGAGCTTTTATCTATTTTCTGGAATGATCCCAGAGATTTTAGATGTTCTGTTCTGTTCTTTTTCTTCTTTTTTTCTCTTTGCATTTCAGTTTATAAAGCTTCTTTTACTGACACATCTCTAAGCTTGCTAATTTTTGCCTTGGCTTTCTTCCAACCTATTTATGTGTCTCTAAATGATATTATTTATTTTATTACAATGTGCTTGATTTCTATCATTTCCTTTTAACATATTCTTAGCATTTCCATCTTTCTACTAACATTACTCATCTGTTCTTGCACATTGTTTATTTTTTTCTTTTGGAGCCCTTAACATTTTAATTAAAGTTATTTAAAGTTCTCTGTATGATAATTCCAAAATCTGCATCATACCTGAATGTTATTCTGATATTTTATTAGTCTTGTTAGACTTTTTTTTTGTCTTGCCTTTTAGAGTGCTTTCAATATGGAATATATTAATCAGGGTTCTCCAGGTAGACAGACCAAAACATTCATTCAGGTTTTCCCATAAGATGTTATGGACTGTATATTATGTATTGCATATGCTTCATGATCCTTAAAAGAAGTAATTGATAAGCTGGGCTTCATTAAAGTAAAAAACTTCTTTTCTATGAAATAGAAGTCCAGACCATAAGAAGACAAACCACAGACAGGGAGAAAATATTTGCAAAAGCCACATTTGATAGAAGACTGTTATCTAAAATATATTATACAGAGAATCCTTAAAACTTGACAAGAAAAAATAATCTGATTACAAAGTGGACCAAAGATCTAAACAGACACTTTGGTAAAGAAGATATATAGAAGGGGGGAAAAAGCATATGAGAAAGTCCACATCAGGGAATATGTCATCAAGGAAATGCAAAATAACACAACAATAAGATACCATTACACAACTATTAGAATGTCAAAATCCAAACTGACACAACCAAAGGATATGAAGCAAGGATATAAAGCAACAAGCATTCTTATTCACTGCTGGTGAAAATGCAGCATAATACAACCTTAGAAGACAGCTTTGTGTTTCTTACCAAACTAAGCATACTTTTTCCTTACAGTTTGGCAATTGTGCTTGTCAGCATTTATCCAAAGGAGTTGAAAACTTATGTCCATAAAAGTACCTTATATACAGATGTTTGTGGCAGAGTTATTCATAATTGTGAAAACTTGGAGGCAGTACGAGGTCCTTCAGTAGGTCAATGGATAAACTGTTGTACATTCAGATAATAAAATATTAATCAGTCCTACAAAGTAATGAGCAATGAAGCCATGAAAGACATTGGGAAATCTTAAATGCATATTACTAGGTGAAACAAACCAACATGAAAGGGCTACCTACTGTATCATTCCAACTATACAGCATTACGAAAAAGGCAAAATTCTAAAGACAGTGAAAAGATCAATGGTTACAGAGGAGTAGGGAGGGATGAATAGGAAGAGCACAGAGAATTTTTAGGTTAGTGCAATTAGGCTGTATGATATTATAATGATGGATACATGTCATTATACATTAGTCCAGGTCCATGGACTATGCAACACCAAGAGTGAGCCTTAATGTAAGCTATGGACTTTGGGTGAAAATGAAGATTCATCAATCAGAACAAATTTACTACACTTGTAGGGGATGTTGAGAATGATTTGCTTATTGTTTAAGCATCCCAATATTTGTTTAAACTTAGAGGTGAGTCTAAGTTCAGAATCATATACACAGAAGAGAAACTTTAAAATTCAGTCAAGTCACTGTTCTCACAGATCACTGGGGCAAACAGTTCAGCTAACTAATCATGAATAAGATAAACAATGGGAAATTGAAGGGTCTGTGCCTGAGTTGTTCTAGTTAAACAAGGGGGAAACCTGTAAATCCTAGCTAGATCGTAAAAGGAAGAGTGACACTTCACTGTAGGCTGTTGCTCAGGCCACACAGGATAGTGGGATTTCTTTAATAGGATCACAGGGCTCTGGTAAAGCTCAACATTGCCAGCTTTTATATTAATCTGATTATGAGTTGGGCTTATTTAAGGTTTCCTATAGCTATAGCTGCCAGAGGCTTCAAAGTCCTCTACTTCTACTGTCTTTAGGTTTCCCTAATAATGTCTCCTTAAGTAATAGCAGCAAATTATAAATTTGAGCTATAATCCACTGTTGATTGGGTGGTAAGATATTCAGTTCAGTTCAGTTACTCGGTCATGTCTGACACTTTGCAACCCCGTGGACTGCAGCATGCCAAGTTTCCCTGTCTATCACCAACTCCTGGAGCTTGCTCAAACTCAGCTCCATTGAGTCAGTGATGCCCTCCAACCGTCTCATCCTCTGTCAGCAATTCCTCCTGTGGCCTTCAATCTTTCCCAGCATCAGGGCCTTTCCCAATGAGTCAGTTCTTCATATCAGGTGGCCAAAGTATTGGAGCTTCACCTTCACCATCAGTCCTTTCAATGAATATTCAGGGCTGATTTCCTTTAGGATTGACTGCTTGGATCTCCTTGCAGTCCAAGGGACTCTAAAGAGTATTCTCCAACATCACAGTTCTAAAAATCAATTTTTTTGGCACTCAGCCTTTTTTATGGTCCAACTCTCACATCCATACATGACTACTGGAAAAGAAAAAAAAAAAACATAGCCTTGACTAGATGGAACTTTGTTGGCAAAGTAATGTCTCTGCTTTTGAATATGCTATCTAGGTTGGTTATAACTTTCCTTCCAAGGAGTAAGCATCTTTTAATTTCATGGCTGCAGTCATCATCTGCAATGACTTTGCAGCTGCCAAAAACAATGTCAGCCACTGTTTCCCCATCTATTTGCCGTGAAGTTATGGGGCTGGATCCCATGATCTTTGTTTTTTGAATTTAGGGTTTTAAGCCAGCTTTTTCATTCTCCTCTTTTACCCTCATCAGGAGGCTCTTTAATTCTTCTTTGCTTTCTTCCATAAGGGTGGTGTTATCTGCATATATGAGGTTATTGATATTTATCCCGGCAATCTTGATTCCAGCTTATGCTTCATCAGCCTGACATTTCACATAATGTACTCTGCATATAAGTAAAATAAGCAAGTTGACAATATACAGTCTTGATGTACTCCTTTCCCAATTTGGAGCCAGTCCATTGTTCTATGTCTCCTCTAATTTTTGCTTCATGGCCTGCATACAGATTTCTCAGGAGACAGGTAAGGAGGTCTGGTATCCTCATCTCTTTAATAATTTCCCACAGTTTGATGTGATCCACACAGTCAAAGGCTTTGGTTTAGTCAATACAGAAGAAATAGATGTGTTTGTTTTTTTTTTTTCTTTCTGGAATTCTCTTGCTTGCTTTATGTTCCAACGAATGTTGGCAATTGGATCTCTGGTTCCTCTGCCTTTTCTCAATCCACCTTGAACATCTTGAAGTTCTTGGTTCATGTACTACTGAAGCCTTGCTTGGACAGTTCTGAGCATTTCTTTGGTAGAGTGTGAAATGAGTGCAATTGCTTGGTACTTTGAACATTCTTTGGCATTGCCCTTCTTTGGGGTTGGAATAAAAACTGACCTTTTGCAGTCCTGTGGCCACTGCTGAGTTTTCCAAATTTGCTGGCATATTCAGTACAGCACTTTAATGGCATCATCTTTTAGGACTTGAAGTAGCTCAGCTGGAATTCCATCACAACTACTAGCTTTGCTTGTAGTGATGTTTTCTAAAGCCCACTTGACTTCACTCTCCAGGATGTCTGGCTCTAGGTGAGTGATCACATCATCATGATTATCTGGGTCATTAAGACCTTTTTTGTATAGTTCATCTGTATATTCTTGCCTCTTTTCTTAACATCTTCTGCTTCTGTTAGGTCCATACAATTTCTGTTCTTTGTTATTCTCATCTTTGCATGAAATGTTCCATTCTTATCTCTATTTTTCTAGAAGAGATCTCTGGTCTTTCCCATCCTGTTATTTTCCTCTTTTTCTTTACATTGATAACTGAGGAAGTGTTTCTTATCTCTCCTTGCTATAAGGCATAGGTACATCAAAGGTTTTAATCTCGTTAAATCTGTCTTTTAGTGTGTTCCTGGGCTGTGGCCTTGACAGGAGAATTTACTTTTCTCCTCCTCCTGCCAGAGACTTGAAATCCTGGACCCCATGAAAGCATGGAGTCCTTCCTAAATTTTGCAGCCCCTAGAAGTTTCTGACACTCACTCTAGTCCATACTCAGTCTCTGGTAATTTTCTTGTTACCCAAATTTGGGAGTGGGTTTTGCCCTGTGACTTCAATTCTCTGGTGGTTTCAGGAAGTCATTTATTTTCAGTTTGTTCAGGTCTTTTCTTTCTTGAAGGGTGGGAGTTCTAAGTTTTAAGCCTTTTCCATGTCAGAGCTGAAACCAGAACTCCTCAGTGTCATTATTTTTTATGATTAAAATCACTGCAAAATTTAAAGTGCATAAAATAAAATTCACTAATTAAATATTTCTTGTATATTTTAATTAGTTTATATTTATTCTTGTGAAAGACGTTATTTTCTTTGACATAAACTGGAATTTTATATTATTTTTATTCATACAATCAAAACTGGAAGAAAATTCTAATTTTCTCAATCTGGATATAAAATGTACATATCTCTCATACAATTTTATTGATAAATTATTTTACTTCTTGTATATACCCACTTTTATTTTTTAAAGTCCACTCATGCATATTGAGTTATTTATTCTTAAAAATTAAAATTCAATAGCTCAAGAGAACAAGATGTCTGAGGAGTAGGTGGACATGGAGTACACCTCTTTCCATGGATACATCAGGGATACACCTTCAGACAAAGAAGAGCATGCAGAACACCAGCTGAGAGTGGACAGGAGTACCTGACCAGTGGAAAAAAATATATAGAACCATGGAAAACTCGGTAGGATGAAGAATCTAGGGGGAAAAACAGGGGTGTTAGTAGAACTGGACCTACCCTCAGCTGACAGGGGAACTGAAGCAGGGATCCAATCCCCATAGCAGGGCAATTGTCTGAGTAAGAGGAGAAACATTTAAGGCTATGATTGAAACAACTGGAGCCTAAATGAACTGGAGCCTAAATGGAATGAGATCAGGCATTCCTTGCAGCAGCCATACGTATCCTGGACAGGAATGCTGGTCTCCTGGAATAGGCCACAGCTGAGAGCTGGAGGTTAGGGATTATGGAGCAATCCCAGGGCGGGGCTGCTGTTGACTGTAGAGAGACTGATCAAAGGGATGTGAGGGAGGAAATCATGGTGGGAAATGCTGGTGGAGGAAAGCCAGGCAGCCATGGAAGCAAGGTGATACTGCTGAGTCACATGTAGGGGTGAACCCATAACCGTAACCATAGCCTCATTCTCCCCACATGCTAGCATCGGCAGCTGGACAATAGAGAGGAGGCCCATCAAAGGTTGACACACTGCAGTGACTGATGCTCCAAACTACAGAGTAGGACCCCACCCAAGGTGCCCTTTAAGTGCCTGATGTGCCAATCTACAGAGTAGGACTCCAGTTAAGGGGGCTCCTCTATGTGCCTGACATTCTGAAAAACAGAGAAGGACCCCAGGCAAGGGAGCACTCTAAGTGCTGAATGGGTTGAGCTATGGTGAAAGACTGGCCAAAGAGAACTTTTGATTGCCTGCTACAGAGGCTGGAAAAATGACTCCAATAGGGTCATAACTGGAGAAGGCAATGACAACTCACTCCAGTACTCTTGCCTGGAATATCCCATGGATGGAAGAGCCTGGTAAGCTTCAGTCCATGGAGTCGCTAAGAGTCGGACACGACCAAGTGACTTCACTTTCACTTTTCACTTTCATGCACTGGAGAAGAAAATGGCAACCCACTGCAGTGTTCTTGCCTGGAGAATCTCAGTGATGGGAGAGCCTAGTGGGCTGCCATCTATGGGGTCATGCAACATTGGACACGACTGAAGCGACTTAGCAGCAGCAGCAGCAGCAGTGCCATAACTTGTGGCAGAGGCAGTCCATGTCCCTGCAAACTTGGCACCGCGAGGGTCCCTGCAAGTCAAGCAGCTGTGCCACCTTCACACTTACCTCTCACTGGGGCTGAGCTGCCCCAGGCAAAACGTCTCCTATGTATGCATGCATAGTCACTTTGGTTGTGTCCAGTTCTTTGCGACCTTGTAGACTGTGACCTGCCAGCCTTCTCTGTCAGAGAGGGAGTTCTCCAGGCAAGAATATTGGAGCGTATTAGCCAATACTGGTTGCCATACCCTTCTAGAGCACTGTATTTCCTGCTTCCCTAGCTGCCAACTCCCCTGAGTACCTCGTGCTGCCAGAACCCCTGCAACCCAAGCAGCTGCATCACCTCCACACCGGGCCCTCACAGGGGAAAACCCAAGCCCTCCAGAGCAGCCTCAGGAGCTAAACTCCAGTGGATAGCTCACATGTAGAGGTGGAAATAAACCACAGTTGAAACCCAGGGGCATTGTGGCTAAGGAAAAAGACTCAAAACATTCACACCAGCTGTCCAAGCTACAGATTAAATCCACAAGATCCACCAGACAGACTCTGTGCCTATGGAATATATAAAAGGCCATTGAGAGAGCCCACAGAGGAAAACACACTAGCTCTGATAGTTGTGGACATAGGAGGCAAGAACACATAGGAGTAGGACCAGATTAGAATCTGAGCTGCCCCCACAGCAGGTCCAGAGATCAGCAGAGCGTTGGAGGGCATTCCTAGGTAGGTAAGGTGGATTGTGACTCCCAGTGAGGGAAAGGTCTCTGACAGCATTGACTCAAAGAAACCATTTACTATTCTTATTTTTTTGACTTATTCAATAGATTCTTTCAGATTTCCTTCCCTCCATTAACCTCCTTCTGTTATAGCTGTCGATTTTATTGATGCTTAGAAATCCAATTTTTTGAGCTTTTTTTTTTTCCCCTCTCAGTCACATTTTATTTTATTGTTGTCATAAACCTCTGCCTCTACATTAGGCATTTGCAGTTCTGTGGAGTTTTCCTCATTTTTTTTCCTTTTCTATTTTTTTTTAAATCTTAATTATTTAAACCAGTTACTATCTTTTCTACATTTATTCCTTTGTTTGATTTTCCTAATGTTCTTTTACCCTTGCAGTTAATGTTTAATATATATAAATCTTCTTTATCTACCTCTATTTAACTTTGCATATCTATACTTTCTTTCTCTTCTTTCCTCTCAAAATAATTTTTACTTCTATTTTCATTGCTTTATTCCTCAATTGGTCCCTTGCTTTAGTTTTCTTTTCCAGATTGTGCTTAAGTTAGTTTTGTTCTTAACTGGTAAATATAATTTTTGATTTCCTTTGTTCTCTGGGTCAGTCTACTGTACTTGATTTTTGTTGGACTGTTTTCACATTGCTCATGGGTGTATATGTGTAAGTATATATTCCATTATTTTAATTATTATTTGCCTGATTTTGTAATTACCATTTGTTTGAGGTTTATCCTTGGTTTCTTGTTTTTGTACATTTGTTTTAATCTCACTTAATTCCATAACAAGCCACTTGTGGAATCTTCATTCCTGACCAGAGATCAAGCCCTGAGCCTTTGGAGTGGCAACACCAACTCCAAGACCCTACACTATACCAAAGAACTAACCTTAGGAAGTATCACATAGTGAGAATCACAGTAAGGAAACCACATGGATACAAGACCTGGCAAATCCCAACCACCAGTACTACCCTGTGCAGGATGCCTCATCAAAATATCAAACAAAATAAAAATACAAACCTAATCATTAGCAGACAGGACTACCACGTAATTCAGCCTGGCCAATCAGAGGAAAAAGAAACAAAAACTCAGCACAAACCTCACCCTATACAAAGCTCATACAAACCACTGGACCAACCTTAGGTGGGCAGAAACCAAAAGGAAGAAATAAGTCAATCTTATTCAAGAAAATAATTCAACTCTCTTTGAGCCTAAGAAAAGGAGACCTCAAACACAATAACTCAAAAAAAAAAAAAAAGAAAAAGAAAAAAAGAAAGAAAGAACGAAAGAACGAAAGAACGAAAGAACGAAAGAACGAAAGAATGAAAGAACGAAAGAAAGAAAGAAAGAAAAGGCCAAGAAATACTACACAAATGAAGAAATACAGATGTGCCGAGAGCCAGCACGGGAGATCCCACTCATGACAAGGTCATGTGGAGAAGACCTGATGAGCAAGGCAGATCAGGACTCGTGGGACCCCCTGGACCTGCTCGAGCATCTACATTAAAACCAGAATCTATCTGTTTTACTACGTTATGCCTTTCATCAACTCTTCTAACATTAACAGGGGGCTATCCCCGACCACCTTTTTCTGGAGAAAAGCAACTTAGAGCTCTAGCTAATAAGTCTCCTGGACATAAAAGGAGTATTTCAAATGAAACACCTCTGATGTCTTTCTAGCTTGTCTGACACGTTTATCCAGACTCTCAGCTAGGCATGTGATTATTCACAGCCTTCCAACTGTGAGAGGCATGGGAAGCCTAAAGCATTCTAAAAATATAGTGCCTTTCAAAGAGTTAAAGACTAGGAGCCACCCCAAGCTCAAGCCTGAGGCCAGGGGTGGCAGCTGAAAGGAGCCACCCACACCTGAGCCCAGGGCTGGTGGCCAGAAGGATCAACCTGAAGAGCGGTGGCTACACAGGAGCAGGAAGGCCTAGAGGAGTTATTCCACACTGAAAGTCAGGAAGGTGGTGGTAAGGAGATACCCCTCATTCAAGGTAAGAAACAGCAGCTGTGCTTTGCTGGAGCAGCCAAAAAAGATACCCCACACTCAAGGTAAGAGAAATTCAAGTAAGATGGTAGGTGTTGCAATAGGGCATCAGAAGGCAGACACACTGAAACCATACTCACAGAAAACTAGTCAATCTAATCACACTAGGACCACAGCCTTGTCTAACTCAATGAAACCAAGCCATGCCTGCGAGGGAACCCAAGACAGGCAGGTCATGGTGGAGAGGTCTGATAGAACATGGTCCACTGGAGAAGGGAATGGCAAACCACTTCAGTATTCTTGCCTTGAGAACCCCATGAACAGCATGAAAAGGCAAAATGATAGGATGCTGAAAGAGGAACTCCCCAGGTCATCTGATGCTGGGAGGGATTGGGGGCAGGAGGAGAAGGGGACAACCAAGGATGAGATGGCTGGATGGCATCATGGACTCGATGGATGTGAGTCTGAGTGAACTCCAAGAGATGGTGATGAAAAGGGAGGCCTGATGTGCTGTGATTCATGGGATCACAAAGAGTTGGACACAACTGAGCGACTGAACATGAACTTGAGAGTAGTGCTGGTGTAGGATTTCATTGTTGAGCCAAACTTGCTGCCAAGTTCCCATATCCCTTATCCATTGTGCACCTGGGAATGCATTATTTAACATAGTTGGAATTTAAGAAAAATAAGCAGTAGCCTTGGCATTAGCCACATCAGACCTTTGAACTAATTGGTTCTTTCTTTGTTGTAACTCACTGCACCTTTGCTCTATGAGAATGTAACTCTGTATAATATGTTATGAGGCTGACACAGGTTGGAAATATAAAGAAAAAACACTTCAAAGGGAAATAAATTTTCTGATTGAGCAGCCATTATCAAAAGAGGCTCATAAAGTGTCCACAGGCCTCCAAGGCCAGAAGATAATTTACATGACACTGTTTATGGGAAAGCTATGCAGAAAAAAACCCTGGTTTCAATAAAGACAAAACATATGTAGTGTTAGGGCTGACTTTGTATGACTTTGCATCTTTCATTTCCCTCTATGTACAAGACAAGATATAAAAGTTCTTCTTGAAAATAAAGTTATTGGCCTCGCTCACCGAATTTGGTCTCCCTATGTCAGTCATTCATTATCTCTCTCTCCCTTTCTCCTTCTTTCTCTCTCTCTTTTTTAGGCTGATTCCTTGGAGCACAGAGGCTCCCTGAGTTCACTTTCCTGCCTGGGCTTCTAAGATCCAATCTACAAGGTGTTCTGCATCTTCATTCTGGCTAGAAGGCGCTCTGCATCTTCATTCTGGCTAGAAGGTGCTCTGCATCTTCACCCCGGTGAGAGGGCATCTGCAGCCTCCATGAACAAGAGCAAGTCCCTCATCTGGGGCTTTATTGGCTTTTTGTGTAAACAGAGGAATATCAACATCTTTCTCTCCTCTATTTTCTTATCTACAACATTCTTTCTTTATCTCTCTCTAAATCTCTCTCGCTGATACCGTCCATCCTGAGGGTACCCCTGGATCTTGCTGAGGCTGGACTTTGGTACAGAAGTCCAAATAAATGAAGAGGAAATAGGCAAATTACCTGAAAAAGAATTCAGAATAATGATAGCTAAGATTATTAAAAAAAAAAAAAACCTTGCAAACGAAATGGAGAAATGCAAGAATCAGTTAACAAAGACCTAGAAGAATTAAAGAGTAAACACACAACACAAAATGAACAACACAATTATTGAAATTAAAAATACCCTGGAAGGAACCAATAGCAAAATATCTGAAGAAAGAATCAGTGAGCTGGAAGATAAAGTCATGAAAATAAATTCTGAAGAGCAGAATAAAGTAAAAAGAATGAAAAGAGCTGAGGACAGTCTCAGTAACCTCTAGGACCATATCAATCACACCAACATTCAAATTATAGGGGTCACAGAAGAAGAGGCTGAGACAGTTTGGCTCAGACTGAACATCACCTAGTTAAGACAAAAACAAAATGAAGTGTGCTATTCCAGAATATATCCAAATCCACAACAGGTGTTGTAGTTCAACTTTTTGAGACCGCATGGACTGCAGTACGCCAGGCTTCCCTGTCCTTCTCTTTCTCCTGGAGTTTGCTCAGACCATCGGTCCCAAAGCGTTGGACACTACTGAGTGACTTCACTTTAACTTTTCACTTCCGTACACTGGAGAAGGAAATGGCAAGGACCATATCAATCACACCAACATTCAAATTATAGGGGTCACAGAAGAAGAGGCTGAGACAGTTTGGCTCAGACTGAACATCACCTAGTTAAGACAAAAACAAAATGAAGTGTGCTATTCCAGAATATATCCAAATCCACAACAGGTGTTGTAGTTCAACTTTTTGAGACCGCATGGACTGCAGTACGCCAGGCTTCCCTGTCCTTCTCTTTCTCCTGGAGTTTGCTCAGACCATCGGTCCCAAAGCGTTGGACACTACTGAGTGACTTCACTTTAACTTTTCACTTCCGTACACTGGAGAAGGAAATGGCAAACCACTCCAGTATTCTTGCCTGAAGTATCCTAGGGACGGGGAGCTCATGGGCTGCCATCTATGGGGTCACACAGAGTTGGACACGACTGAAGTGACTTAGCAGCAGTAGCAGTAGAAAAAGAATAGGAAGAGAAAAACCAAGGGTATGAGAAATTGTTTGAATAGATTATAGTTGAAAATTTCACCAACATGGGAAAGCAAATAGTCCATCAAGTCCAAGAGGCACAAAGAGTACCACATAGGATAAACCCAAGGAGAAACACACCAATCAAACAAAAAAAGACTAAACACAAAGAAAGTATATTAAAAGAAGCAAGGGAGAAGCAACAAGTAACATACAAGGGAAACCCCATATACTCAACAACTGATCTTGCAGCAGCAAATCTGCAGGCTAGAAAGGAATGGCAGGATATATTTAAAGTACTGAAAAGGAAAAATCTGCAACAAAGATGACTGTACCCAGCAAGGATCTCATTCAAAATTGAGGGAGAAATAAAAAGCTTTTCAGACAAGCAAAAGTTAAGAGAATTCTGTATCACAAAACCAGCTTTACAACAAATGTTAAAAGGCCTTATATAGTCAAGAAATAGAAGAGAAGAAATAAGATCTACAAAATCAACCCCAAACAAGTAGAAAATGGCAATAGGAACATATATATCAATAATTATGTTAAATGTAAATGAATTAAATGTTGCAACCAAAAGATACACACTGGCTAAACAGATACAAAACCAAGAGCCTTATGTATGCTGTCTACAAGAAAACCATTTAAGACCTCAAGACACATATAAACTGAAAGTGAGAGGATGGAAAACTATATTCCATGCAATTGGTAAGAAAAGAAAGCTGTAGTAGCAGTCTTCATATCAGGAAAAAAAAATAGACTTTAAAATATATAAGATTACAACTGATAAGGAAGGATACTACATAATGACCACAGGATCAATCCAAGAGGAAGACATAACAATTTTAAATATCTATGCACCCAACATAGGAGCACCACAATACATAAGACAAACACTAACAGACATAAAAGGAGAAATTGACAGTAACACAATAATAGTAGGACTCTTTAACACCCCACTCATACCAGTGGGCAGATCATCAAAACAGAAAATGAAAAGGAAACACAAGTCTTAAATGATATATTAGATGAGATGGATCTCATTGACATCTTTAGGACATTCCATTCAAATGGAGAAGAATACATCTTCTTCTCAAGTGCACATGAAATATTCTCTAGGATAGACCGCATCTTGGGTCACAAATCAAACCTCAGCAAATTTAAGAAAATTGAAATCATATTAAGCATCATCTTCTATCACATGCTATAAGATTCGATATCAATCGCAAGAAAAAGAAAGTATAAGAAACACAAACACATGGAGACAAACACACACTTCCAAATAACCAATAGGTTACTGAAGAAATCAAAAGGGAAATCAAAAAATTTCTAGAAACAAATGCCAACAAAAACATGACAACTCAAAAGCTATGGGGAACAAATGGCAATGGAAACACAACCACTCAAAAGCTGTGGGATGCAGCAAAAGCAGTTCTAAGAAGGAAGCTTATAGCAATACAATCCTACCCAAAGAAACAAGAAAAACAGAATAGACAACCTAAGTTTACACCTAAAACAACTGGAAAAAAAGAAAACAAAACCCTAAAATTAGTAGAAGGAAAGAAATCATAGTTATTTGAGGATAAAGAAATCAAACAATAGTAAAGATGAATAAAACTAAAAGCTGGTTCATTGAGAAGGTAAAAAAAAAATTGACAAATCTAGCAATACAATCCTACCCAAAGAAACAAGAAAAACAGAATAGACAACCTAAGTTTACACCTAAAACAACTGGAAAAAAAGAAAACAAAACCCTAAAATTAGTAGAAGGAAAGAAATCATAGTTATTTGAGGATAAAGAAATCAAACAATAGTAAAGATGAATAAAACTAAAAGCTGGTTCATTGAGAAGGTAAAAAAAAAATTGACAAATCTTTAGCCAGACTTATCAAGAAAAAAAGAGAAAAGAATCAAATCAACACAACTAAAAGTGAAAAAGAGGTTACAATAGATAATACAGAAACACAAAAGATTAAGAGACTATTATGAACAACTATATGGTAAGAAAACAGATAACATGAAAGAAATGGACAGATTCTTAGAAAAGTTCAATCTTCCAAGACCAAACCAGGAAGAAATCAAAATTATGGACAACCCAAATACAAGCACTGAAATTGAATCTGTGATCATAAATCCCCCCAAAAACAAAAGCCCAGGACCAGGTGGCTTCACAGGAGAATGCTATCAAATGTTTAGAGAAGAGCTAATGCTTATCCTTCTAAAACTCTTTCCAAAAAAATTTCAGAGGAAGGAACACTTCCAAATTCATTCTATGAAGCCACCATCACCCTGATACCAAAACCAAACAAAGACAACACACAAAAAAAGAAAATTACAGGCCAACATCACTGATGAACATAGCTGCAAAAATCCTCAACAAAATTTTAGCAAAGAGAATTCAACAACACATTAAAAGCTCATGCAAAATGATCAAGTTGGGTTTATTCCAGTGATGAAGGATTGTTCAATATACACAAATCAAACAATGTGATATTCCATATTAACAAATTAAAAGTTAAAAACCATATGATAATCTCAATATATGCACAAAAAGCCTTGACAAAATTCAACACCCATTTATGATTAAAACTCTTCAAAAAATGTCATAGAAGGAACCTAGCTCAACAGAGTAAAGGTCATATATGATAAGCCTACAGCAAACAATATTCTCAATGTTGAAAAACTGAAAGCATAACCCCTAAGATCAGGAACAAGACAGAGGTGTCCACTTTTGTCACTAATATTCAACATAGTTCTGAAAGTCCTAGCTACAGCAATCAAAGAAGAAAAAGAAATACAAGGAATTCAGATGGGAAAAGAAGAAGTAAAGCTCTCAGTCACTGGGTGCAGATGGCATGATACTGTGCATAGAAAACCCTAAATACAGTATGAGAAAATTA
>SJYC01070463.1:0-24030 GCA_006408675.1 Madoqua kirkii
AAGCCTTTGACTGTGTGGATCACAATAAACTGTGGGAAAATTCTGAAAGAGATGGGAATACCAGACCACCTGACCTGCCTCTTGAGAGTCGGATACAACTGAATGACTGAACTGAACTGAACTGAGAAATAGAATTATGTGTTTTTATCTGTATTCTCTAACTTCACTAAACTCGTTTATTAGTTCTAGTAGCTTTTTTGATGTTTCCATTCAATTATCTATATAGACAAATCACATTATTTTTGAATAAGTATACTTCCTTTTCCTTTCCAGTTTGGAAGAACTCTGTTTATTTGGACTACCCAGGTTTAGTGGAAAAGAACCCACCTGGCAGTGCAGGAGACTTAAGAGATGTGGGTTCGATCCCTGGGTCTGGAAGATCCCATGTATGAGAGCATGGCAACCTACTCCAGTATTCTTGGCTGGAGAATCCCAAGGAAAGAGGAGCCTGGTTGGCTATAGACCATAGGGTCAGAAGGAGTTGGACACAACAGAAGTGACTTAGCATGCATGCATGCCTTTATTTATTTATCTTCCCTGATTACACTGTTCAGAACTTTCAATACAATATTGAACAAAAATGCTAAGAGTGGACATGATTTTGTTATTGCTTATTTTAAAGGGAAAATATTTAGTCTTTCATCATTAAGGATGTTAGCTGGAGGTTTTTTTTTTTTTTTTTTATAAGCAGTACTTATCAGGTTGATGAAGGTCCTTCCTTTCTGTGCTCTGCTGAGAATTACTATCAGTAAGGGATAATGGATTTTGCGAAATATTTGTTCTATGCTCATGGAGTATAATCACATGATTTTTCATTTTAGATTTTCAATATGATTAATTATATTGATTATAAATGTTAAACCAACCTTGCATTCCTTAAATGCCTTACTTGCTCATGCTGTACAATCTTTTACATATTGTTGCAATGAATTTGCAAATTTTCTAAAAATTACCAACTTTATCAATCTTTTCATTTTTGGCTTCTTTGGTTTTTTCTATTAATTTCATTTTATATTTCATTGACTTCTCTTATGATCTTTTAATTTCTTCTACCTACTTTGGTTTAGTTAGCTTTTCTTTTTTAAATTTTTTAAAGGTAGAAGCTGAAGTCACTGATTTGAGAATTTTCTTCTTCTTTAATACAGATTTTAAATGCTACCTGATTTCCTCTAATTATTGCTTTAGTGGCACCCCAGTAAATTTCTGTCATATTATGTTTTTATTTCCACTTAGTTCAAAATATTTTCTAATTCCATTTTTATTTGCTTTTTAATCCATATATTATTTAGAAGACTCTCAAGAGTCCCTTGGACTGCAAGGAGATCCAACCAGTTCATCATAAAGGAGATCAGTCCTGAGTGTTCATTGGAAGAACTGATGTTGAAGCTGAAACTCCAATACTTTGGCCACCTGATGCAAAGAGCTGACTCATTTGAAAAGATCCTGATGCTGGGAAAGATTGAGGGCAGGGGGCGAAAGGGATGACAGAGTAGGAGATGGTTAGATGGCATCAGCAACTCAATGGACGTGAGTTTGGGTAAACTCCTGGAGTTGGTGATGGGCAGTGAGGCCTGGCGTGCTGCAGTCTGTGGGGCCTCAAAGAGTCAGACACAACTGAGCGACTGAAATGAACTGATTATTTAGAAGTGTGTTATTTACTATCAACCATTTGGGGATTTTCCAGATATAGTTCTCTTACTATTTTCTCATTTAATTTGCTCATTGGTCAAAGAGCATATTCTTTATAACTTAATCCCTTTGAAGCTATTGAAACGTTTATTATATATATGCCTATATATATATGCAGTCTATCATGGTAAATTTTCCATGTGCACTTAGGTGCATTCTACTGTTGTTAGATGGAGTGTTAGAACACTACAGCAGTGTTCTCTAAGTTAAATGTGTTGATGATATTCAAATATGCTACATTGTTATACATTTTTCTGTCTATTATTCTGGCATATATTGAGAGAAGACTTGAAATTTCCAATTCTAGTAGTGGATATCTCTCTTTCTTTTTGCAGTTCTATCAGTTTTTGCTTTCTTTGTTTTGAAAATCTGTTTTCAAATGCAAAAACAATTTAGGACTATTATATCTTCTTGATAAATAGACCTCTTTATCATTAAGAAATGAACTTCTTTGTCCCTGGTGATATTATTTGCCTTGAAATCCAGTTTGCCTGATATTAAGATGATTGCCTCAGCTTCTTTGTGTAGCATCATTTTTGTATATTTATATTTAAATTGAATTTATTATGGGCAGAATTGAGTTGGGTCTTTTTGTTTCATCCAATGTGGCAATTTTTTAACTGAAATATGTAGACCTATTATATTTAATATGACTAGTGGTATGGTTAGTTTTAAGTCCATTATCTCTTATTTGTTTTCTTCTTGGTTCTTCCTTTCTTTGTTCAGCTTCCCTCTTTTTCCACCTCGTTTTGAACTGAGTATCTTTTTAGCAATTCCATTTCATCTCCTTGTTGGATTTCTAGGTATACCTTCTTGCTTTGTTATTTTGCTAATTATATTAAGGTTTTTGGATACATCTTTAACTTATCATTTTATGACATCAAGTGATTTTATATCATGATATGTGAGTTGCAGATAGCTAGCTTCAGTTTTTACTTAATTTTTATACCATTTTTAACTCCTTTTACTTGCATCTATTATAAAACACATAATACATTGTGACTATTTTGTTTAAACAATTACCTTTTGAATAAAATTTAAACTATAAGAAAATTTATTTTTACCAATGTAGTTATTTTTTCTGATGCTCTTCATTTATTTAGATGTATTATTTTCATCTGGCATTATTTTTTATCTGCCTGACAAATTTTAAATTTCTTATAGTGTAGGTCTTTTCAAAATGAATTCTTTCATCTTTTCTATGTCTGAACTATCTTTTATTGCTTTCATTTTTGAACAACATGCTCACTGATTATTAAACTCTAGGTTGTCAATCTCCCTTTCACATTTTTAAAGATATTTCTCTACTTTTTGAGTTTTTCCAGTGAGAAATAAGCTATCTTCTTTGTTTTTGTTTATACACAATATGTCTCTTTTCTTGTGGCAGCTTTGAAGATTTTTCCCTTTGTGACTGGTTTAAAGCAATTTCATTATAAAAGGTGTTGGTATAGTTTTCATCACATTTTTTGTGCTTAATGCTCATTTAGCTTCTTAGAATGTGGCGTTTACTTTTCATAAAATTCTGAAATTTTTGGTCACTATTTCTTCAAATATTTTGTTTGTTCCTCCTCCTTTCGTTACTTCAGGAATCTAGTGACATACATAAAAGGTTGCTTGAAGTTGTTTCACGGCTCACTGGTGTTCTTTGCAGTCCTTTTTTAAAATTACTTTTTCTGTTTTAAATGCCACATAATTTCTATTGCTATTTCTTCAATATCTTAAATTTTTATTTTAGACAATGCATTTTTATCTCTAAAAGTTTGATGTGAGTCTTTCTCATATCTTCAATTTTTCTATGTAACTTTTTAGACATACCTATTCTAGGCATAATAACTGTGTTTATCTCCTTGGGCCTGTTAATTCTAACACCTGTGTCAGTTTTAAGTCAGTTTTGCTTAATGATTATTCTCAATATGGATCATGTCTTCCTGCTTCTTTGTATGTCTGCAAATCTTTGATTGGATGCCAGAACTTGGGAATTTTACTTGTCGAGAGGATGTTTTCTTATTCCTATATACATTCTTAAGCTTCTCTCATACATGCAGTTAAGTGACTTGGAAACAGATCCCTAGGGTCTTACTTTTAGGAGTTGTTAGCCGCATCCAGAAAATTACGCAGCATAGAGCCAATTAACCCCCATCACTGAGACAAGGCCTTCCTGAGTACTCCTCAAAATGCTACATGAATTAAGAGTTTTTCTAGTCTGACTGATGGGAACCAGTATTTTTTGGCCCTGTGTGAATGTTAAGCACTGTTCTCTTTAATTCTTTTGAATGGTTATTTCACAGCCTCTAGCCATTTCTTCAAATGAAAAAACTGATCAGTACTCTGTGGAATACTCAGCAGGGACCATGTTCATAACTCTAGGTTATTTCTCTGTGCATTTCTCTCCTTTATAACGTTGTCCTATGAATTCTAGCCTGCTTGTTTTCTCTGGACCTCAGCTTCCACTTCCCCAGGCCAGGTTCTGCATGTGTTCCTCTTCCCTGAGCTGTGGCTTGGACATTCTCTGGTGACACTAACCTAGGACATTTACAAGGCTCACCTTGTTTGTTTTCTGTGTCTCAGAGATTGCTTTCTTTGGTTGCCCGATGCCCAGCACCTTGATTTGATATTTTGTTGTCATTGTTATTTCATGCAGGATAGTAAGTCCAATCCTTGTTACTCCATCTGACCTGAAGTCTCAGCTGATCTTAACAATGGAGACAGGTGACAGGAAGATTATGAAACTCTATGTATAGTTTCAAAGAAAATTTAGCTACACATACATCAGTTCAGTTTAGTCACTCAGTTGTGTCTGACTCTTTGCGACCCCATGGACTGCAGCATGCCAGGCTTCCCTGTCCAGCACCAACTCCCAGAGCCTACTCAAACTTATGTCCATCAACATGGACTGCAGCATGCCAGGCTTCCCTGTCCATCACCAACTCCAGGAGCTTACTCAAAGTCATGTCCATTGAGTCAGTGAGGCCATCCAACCATCTCATCTTCTGTCATTCCCTTACACTTTTAGTATAAATTGTAGTCTAACCATTTACATTTAGAATTGCACTTGTAGTTTAACCATCACCAATTTCTATAGATTCTATTCCAAATATCCCTTGAGTTCTTGTGTGCACTTTTACCCCCACTGCTCTGGTCCAAGTTCCTATTCTCTCTCACCTGGAATAAATAGCCACTTTACTATCCTTCTAATTACCCCTGCTCTATTTGTTCTCTGCTCAGAGCAAAGGATCTACTCAGAATGTACTTAAGGCTTTGAACTGCCTTTGTGGAAGCGGAAATCCCAAATTTATGTTCAGCCCTGAGTGATCTGGGTACCCTCTGCTGCCCTCATGCCCTCCTCTCTTTCTCTCTGTGCCCACCATGCCAGCCTTCTTTCCACCCCTGATCAGTTTCCCAAATGGGCCCTATCCTGCCTCAACCTAGAGTACCTGCTTGCTCCTGGCCTGACCACCTTCAGTCATTCTTTTAAAACTCAGCTTGTATGTCACTGTCTCAGGGCTGCTTTCCCTAAACTCTCAATTGAGATTTGGTGCTCCAGTATAACTTCTAATCACTCCTTGTGATTTTCCTTTATTTCAGTTTGCACGTGTATATTTATTTGTGTGTCTATTTTTAATATAATCTCTTTGACTAGACCATAATCTCCATTGGGAAAAGATTACCCCCAGTGTCTGTCACACAGCTTGTGCTCTGTACATACTGTTGAATGGATGAAGGACCATTTATCAAGTGGAAAGCAGGTGCTGCTGCTATGAAGAGAGCAGGGGCCCTAGCTTTAGGGACCCTACTGGAAAAACACTCTGAGAAATCCGTATTTACTTACATGATATCAAAGTGAGACGTGTTGATATAAAAATAGATTATTTTGGACATGGACTTCTTCCCAAGAATCATTCAATAACTACATTTACATAGTGCTTACTATATGTCATGTGCTATATATGAATCAACTACTCATCCTCACCAAGACCTTAAGAGGTAGAATCTGCTTTTGTGTCCATTTTAAAAATGGGGAATCTGAGACACAGAGGGGTTTAGTGACTCACCTAAGGTCACACAGCTCATAAGTGACAGAGCCAAGATTCTTGCCTTTCTGTATCCACAGAGGGATTTTGGCTACTTCATGCTATTCTGGGAAATGTTTCTGGCTGCTCTCTAAAATAGAAAATGACTGACAAATGAATTTTAGGCCCACAACTCAGATTGACACCAAAAATAGGGAGATATCATCAGAATTCTGAGATTGTGAGGCACAGCTAGGACACAGCATTCTTGGCTGTGTCAGGAAACTGGGGAGACCTGGGGAGACTTGGTCTCACTAACTCACTGTGTGACATTAATCAGGCCACTTCATTCTCTGAGGGATTGGATTAGTTAACCTCTGCAGTTTCCCCAAATTTAATACTCTAGAATTGTGTGCTTAATGCTGGGAGGGATTGGTAGCAGAGCGCCGAAGAATTGATGCTTTTGAACTGTGGTGTTGGAGAAGACTCTTGAGAGTCCCTTGGACTGCAAGGAGATCCAACCAGTGCATTCTGAAGGAGATCAACCCTGAGATTTCTTTGGAAGGAATGATGCTAAAGCTGAAACTCCAGTACTTTGGCCACCTCATGCGAAGAGTTGACTCATTGGAAAAGACACTGATGCTGGGAGGGATTGGGGGCAGGAGGAGAAGGGGACAACAGAGGATGAGATGGCTGGATGGCATCACGGACTCGATGGACGTGAGTCTGAATGAACTCTGAGAGATGGTAATGAACAGGGAGGCCTGGCGTGCTGTGATTCATGGGGTCACAAAGAGTCGGACACGACTGAGTGACTGAACTGAACTGAACCACTATCAGTAATGACGTGACTAAAGCTTGGAATCGTATTTGTAACTCCTGCACTTCTGAGGCAATTTTTTCTGTGTTGAGCTATATATGAAAACTGAAAGTCACACAGTCGTGTCCGATTCTTTGCGATCTCATGGACTATATTGCCCGCCAGGCTCCTCTGTCCATAGAAATCTCCAGGTAAGAGTACTGGAGTGGGTTGCCATTTCCTTCTCCAGGGAACTATATAGATTGGTCTTAAAATGAGTGAGAATTTTCTAGGTAAGAATACTGGAGTGGGTTGCCATTTCCTTCTCCAGGGAATCTTCCTGACCCAGGGATTGAACCCAAGGCTTCTGTGTCCCCTGCATTAGCAAGTGGATTCTTTACCACTGAGTCACCTAGGAAGCCTAATATGACAGACTTATACTATACAGTATAGGGCTTAAATTAATAATATAATTTGCATAAATTACAAGGTATGGCTTATGAGACTGAGTCCATAAGTTTTCCCTAACATAAGTTCTATTACTTTAAGATTCTAAATAAAGATTAAAATACTGTTAGCAGTAAATAAACAAAATACTGTTAGCATTCTCAATGCCTTCCTCTGAAACATCGTTTCAAGACAAATTTCTGTATAACACAAGCTTTGGATCTTTAAAAAGATTATGACATTACACAGTCTACTATGATAAAAGCAGTACTAATCATCCATTGTGTTGAAATGTTACTGCTGAGGTGCTGCTTCTTGTTGTTCAGTCGCTAAGTCATGTCTGACTCTTTGTGACCCCATGGACTGCAGCATGTCAGGCTTCTCTGTCCTTCACTATCTCCTGGAGGTTGCTCAAATTCATATCCTTTGAGTCAGTGATGCTATCTAACCATCTCACCCTCTGCCGCCCTCTGAATGTTGGTCGGCTTTTAAATGCCTTAAAAGAAAACAATTTATAGTCTTGCTCTTTCCTGTTATTGAAAGGTCTTAAAGCTCCAAATCACAATCCACCACCAAGGCCTCTGAGGCCTGAATTCCAGGCCTCGTTAAACCGAGAAAGAAACAGTTGAATATTATTCACAAGTGTGCAAAATCGGTTGGGAAGTGGTTTGTTCTGTGCTGAGTCCATCTTAGGATTCAGGCCATGGGCTGTGAACAGTATTCATTCTAAGGTGAACTCTGATTGGTCATCTCTAAAATAAATTCTGATTGGTGGAAAGAGCATGCTGCTTCAAGTGCTGTCGCTCACTTACAAGTCTCTGGGCAGGTTGTTTAACCTCTCAGAGTCTACATTTTATTATTATTATTTAATCTACAGATGGAAATAAGTCCAGAATAGCTATTCCATAGAGCTGTTGAGATGGTAAAATGAAGGAATATTGTGAAAGGGCCTAGGTCATAGTAGTCACTCAATTAATATTCGTTCATTCATCTTGATAATATATTCTATTTTATAAATGCTTTAGAATTTTTGAAATGCTTTCACACACTCTACAGTTATTGTCAAAATACCAAGCACCGATTAACACTTCCTCTAAGAGCATTTGGATGGCTGTACTTTAATTATTTTAGGATGTGACCAGCTTTTGTGGAGCTGAGTTAGTTGGCTTCATTATTCCCCTGCAACATTTCCTCTGCACTCGTTGATTTCCATGGCTACACGATGATTACTTCCTGAGAAACAAAGGAACACATGTGTTTGGAAGTTAAAAGGAAGCATACAGATCACCTACTGAACCACAACCCTGCAAAACCTGGTATAAATGGAAACTTTTCTTTTTATCATAGTGTGTTTGAAGTGAAGGAATTCACATTAGTCATTCGCTCGGTTTTTACTCTACAATAGATGTCCTTGTAAGGGGCCAGATAGCGTCAGGCCGTATAAACCAAATATACTCCAAAATGTTTTTCAAGGTAGACTGTTTACAACATTAAAATTTCTGAGTGGTGACCAATTCAGAAAAGTGATAGTAGGTAATGGGAAATTTGAAGACAAAGAATTGAGTGTAGAAGGAAACAACTCACCACTTTAAAACACAATGATTCCTTTTTGCTGCATTCATTGATCGATTATTTTAGCAAACATATGTTGAGGATTCTGGGTATGAGGTCCTGTAACTAAGTGCTCTGAGAACTACAAACATGAATAGGACCAAGGGGAATAAGGCCCAGAGATGGTCTTCAAAGAATTTATAGTTTATATTGGACATAAAATCTGTATGTCTCCTGGATCCAAATTATGTCCCATATGAAGTACAATCCAAGACCTGGGACGGCTTTGAGAAGGGGACTATTTATGTTGAGTCTTAGAGAATACTTATAAAATTTTTACCACGTAGACAGATAGAAAGCATTCCAGACAGAAGAAACAGAATATACAAAGGAACTGAGGTTGCCAGGCTTAGAGCTAATGAATCAGAGATAGGCAAAGATTGGAAAGCAAGAGTAGGTTGAAAATATCTGTTTTGAGACTATCATCCTTATTAGTAGATGGGTGTGTAATGTATAGATTGGCTTACAGTGGGAGGAGAGTGCCTAGACTAAATGTTTGTGTCCCGCCCATCAGAATTCATATGTTGAAACCTAATCCTCAATGTGATGGGTTTTGGGAAGAGAGTAGATCATGAAAGTGGAGTCTTCAAGAATTTGATTAGCATCCTTGCAAAAGAGACTCCAGAGGGCTCTCTCTCCCCATCTACCATGTGAGGACTTGGTGAGAAGACAGAGAAGACAGCCGCAGTGCACCAGGAAGTAAGCTCTTACCAGACCTAAAGATAGGCTAGCTTTGATCTTGGACTTCTCAGACCTTAAAACTGGGAGAAATGTTTGTTGTATAAGCCACATAATCTATGGTATTCTGTTATAGCAGCTCAAACAGGCTAAGATAGAGAAGAAGTTTAGTATGCTCAGTTGGGGACATGCTGAATGTCAAATGCCAGTGAGACACGATATTCTGGTGGAGATGTTATGTAGGTTTTTAGAAGTGAAGTTTGGAACTTAGGAGAGATGTGCAATTGAAGACTTCAGATTTAGGACTTGTCAGCATACAAGTGGAAGATGAACTCTTGGAGTCTAGTGTATGAAGAAAATGTAGTTGATGACAGATTCCTGGGACACACCTACATTTAAGGGACAGACTGACAAAAAGAAACCTAAGAAGGAGGCTGAGAAGGAGAAGCCAGGGATATGTGAAGGAAAACTGCAAGAAAATGGCAGCTTTCCCCTTTCTTAACAGTGAAGTCCTTTTTTAGTGATCATTAGGGAATGTCAAAGTGGAAAAGGAAACAGTAAAATTGCATTTAATCTAGTCCTTTTTCTTTTGAGATTCTTTCCTGGGATTTGGGGTTCTTTTTCTAATTTTTTTTTTTTTTTACTGTGCCATGTGGCTCACAGAATCTTAGTTCTGTGACCAGGGACTGAACCTGGATCTTCAGCAGCAGAAGCTTGGAGTCCTGACCACTGGACTGCCCTGATGCTGGGAATTCTCTCTTTTTTTTTTTTTTCTAATCTTGATTCATTTCTTTATCTCTAAAAATAAACTCCAGGAGCCTAGGGTAGACCAAATAGGTGATCAACTCTGAGGTTGCCTGCACAATGGAAGGTTCTAAGATTCAGGTAAATGGGATGGTCTAGTCAAGGCTATGGTTTTTCCTGTGGTCATGTATGGATGTGAGAGTTGGACTATGAAGAAGGCAGAGCACCAAAGAATTGATGCTTTTGAACTGTGGTGTTGGAGAAGACTCTTGAGAGTCCCTTGGACTACAAGGAGATCAACCCTGGGATTTCCTTGGAAGGAATGATGCTAAAGCTGAAGCTCCAGTACTTTGGCCACCTCATGTGAAGAGTTGACTCATTGGAAAAGACTCTGATGGTGAGAGGGATTGGGGGCAGGAGGAGAAGGGGACGACTGAGGATAAGATGGCTGGATGGCATCACCGACTCAATGGACATGAGTCTGAGTGAACTTCAGGAGTTGGTGATGGACAGGGAGGCCTGGCATGCTGCGATTCATGGGGTCGCAAAGAGTTGGACATGACTGAGCGACTAAACTGACTGAACTGCACTGGGATGGTCCTGGGTTGTGAAGCTTCAATGAGCCAGGGAGACAGTATCATGTAGTGGTTATGAGCTCTGGAGGTAGACAGTTGTTGTTCAGTCACTAAGTCATGTCAGACTCTTTGCGACCCCATGGACGGCAGCACTCCAGGCTTCCCTGTGCTTCACCATCTCCAGGAGTTTGCCTAAACTCATGTCCATTGAGGTTGTTCATATTTCTCCCAGCAATCTTGAGTCCAGCTTGTGATTCATCCAGCTTGGCATTTCATATGATATATGCCTATAAGTTAAACAAGCAGGGTGACGATATACAGCCTTGACGAAGTTTTTTCCCAATTTTGAACCAGTTCATTGTTCCATGTCCAACTCTAACTGTTGCTTCCTGACCATAGAGATTTCTTAGGAAGATAAGGTGCTCTGATAATCCCATATCTTTAAGAGTTTTTACAGTTTGTTGTGATCCAAACAATGAAGCAGAAGTAGATGTTTTTCTTGAATTCCCTTGCTTTTTCTATGATCCAGCAGATGTTGGCAATTTGATTTCTGGTTTCTCTGCCTATTATAAATCCAAACTTGTCCATCTGGAAGTTCTTGGTTGACGTACTGCTGAAGCCTAGCATGAAGGATTTTGAGCATTACCTTGCTACCTTGTGAAAGGAGCACAATTGTATGGTAGTTTGAACATTCTTTGGCATTGCCCTTCTTTGGGATTGGAATGAAAACTGACCTTTTCCAGTCCTGTGGCCACTGCTGAGTTTTCCAAATTTGCTGACATATTTTAGGATTTGAAATAACTCAGCTGGAATTCCATCACCTCCACTAGCTTTGTTCATGGTGGACATTTGTTCACAGCCCACTTAACTTCTTAATCCAGCATGTCTGGCTCTAGTCCATGGGATTCTCCAGGCAAGAATCCTGGAATGGGTTGCCATGCTATCCTCTAGGGGATCTTCCTGACCCAAGGATTCAACCCGCATCTCTTATATCTCCTGCATTGTCGGGCGGGTTCTTTACCAGTAGCACCACCTGGGAAGCCTGGACTATAGTCCATAGGGTCTTAAAGAGTTGGGTATGACTGAGCAAATGAGCAAACTAACAGAACATAAAGATTAATACATAAGAAATAACTTTATTTAGGTATATGAGTATTGTGGGCTTCCCAAGTGGTGTTGTTGGTAAAGAAATCATCTGCCAATGCAGGAGATGTAAGGTGCAGGTTTGATCCCTGGGTCAGGAAGATCCCTTGGAGTGGGGTATGGCAACCCACTCCAGTATTCTTGCCTGGAGAATCTCGTGGACAGAGGAGCCTGGCAGCCTACAGTCCATAGGGTTGTAAAAAGTCGGACACAACTCTAAGTCACACAAAATGATTTAGCAGGCGTGAGTATTGTAGTCTGCTAACATCTTTATGGGTCACTGATATTTTCAAAACTCTGACCATTGAGCATCAGAAAAAATCTACCTCTGTCCATTATAAAGGAAATAGGAGAACAATACTATTTACTATAGCAAAATTATAAAACAGTTGACTTAAAAAAACAATGATCTTCAGGGGTTTATAATATGGTTCCTTATTAAGCAATGGCATAATACTAACGCTTCCACAATGCTTTTTAAATTTTTTTACTTTCCTAACGCTGTCTTGAAGAACTTATTTGCATTATTTAATTTAATTTTTCCAGCAAATCTATGAATTAAGGGCTTATCTATTATGTATATAAGGAAACTCCAGACGCAGAAGGTTCCCAAGGTCACATCGTTAATAATTAGCAGAGGTAGGATTTGAACCCAGGAAATCCAGATCTGGAGTCTAGGCATGCAACTGTTACACTACACAGAAACCTGCTTTGGCTCTGCTACTGGACCACTTTGTGTATCACCTGGTATGGAAGGAAATCTACACTGCACCTGTGAAGGGAGGCTTTCTCAGCAGAGCTTCTGCGGGGTAGGTAGAGTGGGGACAGTTTGTGGGAGATATATTTGTGTTAAGTCAGGGCCACAAGCATGATAATGTTTTATACTAATAGAAATCATAATCAAACAATGATCTTAGTTTTCAATTTACTGTCCCCTTGGTGGGCACATGACCTCAGCCCTTTGTCACAAACTAAGAGAGAGAGTCTCAGTGCTGGCACACAGGACTAGCAACTATGTCTACTTGGGAGTCTCCAGGGAACTCACTGATCCTGGCTGTCTTCTCTGGTCTTACTGGAGTTTTCTGAGGGGACTTTGTATGAATGGCCCAGTCTTTTAGTTGGCGTCCAGGAGCCCACACTGTTGTCCCTTATCTGAGGAGGGTAACCGAGAGAACTCTGAGTCTTCAAACCTTTCATGGCCACTGCCTTGAAAGGAATTTGAATCCAAAATGATTATTTGGAATCACTTTAAGGAATGAGCCCAGTATATACGATAGCATGTATGCTTAAAAAAAAAAAGATTCAGAATAAAATATTTCCTGATATTATATGAATGAGAATGTTTTATAACTCTTATTTAAATATATTTAATATCACAGAAGAAAAAAATTCCAAACATATAAAAATAAATCAGATTAAGCTTTGTCTTTTGATTCTTTTTTTTTTTTTTTTTGCTAAACAGGAAAATACTTATTAACAAAAGTTTTGAGAACAATAAAGTCACTGCAGGTTATTAATATGAAAATATTGTCAATTGTTCCTCTTGTAGAAATCTTTCTGGACAGCCCACTTCCTGAAAAATGACTCAGCAAAGCTCCCGAGAAGTGTTGTTCATATTTAATACAATTGTTCAGGCCAGCACCTATTTCTTATCTATGAAGTCTCCTTGTGATTGATGATTCATGTTTCTTTTCAATTCTGGGCTTTGAATGCAAACTATTTCTTAATGTAAACAAATGGCTTCAGTATTTAAAGCAAAACATTTCCGCTTGCTTAGTACTATTTCCTATTTTATGCCTCAAACTGTATTTTTGAGGGAATTGTTTGGTTTCAAAAGAGGGAAAAGAGATGATTGTTTAGAAGAATATGTGCAAGAAGGGTGTACTTGCCACGGGCTGCCTGCCAGACATGCATAGACTCATGGGGCACACGGTGACCTAACCTCTCACATCACAGCCCCCAAAAGTTGTGTCCTGAAATCTGCGGTAAAGATCCAGGTTTTTCTGAGGGAGAAAAGGGGTAACTTTGGCAGCTTAATAACCAACCTTGCCGAATGTCTTAGTTCTGCTGAAGAAGTCTGAACTAGAACGGAAGATAAATGACAGAACAGTTTTCAGAAATACCAGGAAAAACAGAGCAAGATATTTAGTGATTTCTGATGACATTGAACAATTGCCAATGTAAAAACTAAAATTAAAACCAAGAAGCGCCTGAGCCAGTTTCAGCGAAATCTGTGCCAAAATTTGACCACTAGGTAGCGCCATAATTCAGCTCTGTGACAGTGGGACTGCTGATGTTGGTTCTCTATTGGCCAGGATGAAAATGTCTAAGATTTACTCCGGAAAAGATGAACAAGGGTGCCCTAAAATTTTGCAATCAGAACACCCTCACATAACAAACATAAGAGGTATAAGGTTCAAGTATTTACTTGGGGAAGCTTATTTCTACCATTGCAAGTATGTTTACTGAGAACTCAGAAAAATAGTGGGTGGTAGGAGAGATTTTAGCTTTCCCTTTTCTTAGTGAAATCCCAGATTTGCATAAAGAAAAGGAGAAGGAATAATCACAGTTAGTTACAACAATTAACCCAGAATTTCCTTGTCAAATTGAAAGCCTTAATTTAATTAAGCAGTAAATGCCACTCATGTTTATAATCATCATTCCCACTCAAGTCTTCCATTTTTTCCAGACCATCATACACCTTACATTGTGCTAGATGCTCAGAATATAAAGAACCATAAGGCACATTCCTTGCTTTTGTGTAGCTTATAGTCCAATAAGGTTGATAAGTGTTTAACAGAAAAATACGTTCAAAGGGCTTATGGGAGATAGTAGCCAATCATTCTACACAACCAGGTGGCATTTGAACAAGGCCTTGAAAGAGTACTAACAGTAACAGCTGATACTGATATTCATGTGCCAAACACCCTCCAGAGTGCTCTCCCTAATAAATGCCCAAAAGTCTATGCTCAAAAGGCCAAAATGCTCAAAAGGTCATTGTAATCTTTACAACCACCATATGAGGTCGGTGATACTGTTATTACTTCCATGTTCCATACAAGAAAGGGAGGGTATTCTAGATAAAGGAAGCTGCATGTATAAAGGTTCTGAAATGTACAGAACCAGGGCATGTTCCAGGGATTAGAAGTTCAGATAACAGTAATGATACAATATTCATGGAAATACCATCTCTTCTATGAGTTTATAAAAAGAAAAATGTGATGAGTTATATCAGAAATTTAGAAAATATTTTTAAAAGATTTTTAATTACTCAGAAATTTTATTCCTGGGAATTCCCTGGAGGGCCTGTGGTTAGGACTCCATGGTTCTCATTGCTGAGGGTTGCGGTTCAGTCCCTGCTTGGGGAACTAAGATCCTGTAAGCTGTGTAGCACAGCCAGGATAAAAACTATCCTTTAAAGAACAGTAGCAGTACAGTTTATTGAGAAAACACAGATTCATTAAAGGATGAAAATCCCTTTTGTAATGAAATTTTACATCCTGAATTTTGAAGATGCTGCTGCTGCTGCGTCGCTTCAGTCATGTCCGACTCTGCAACCCAATAGACGGCGGCCCACCAGGCTCCCCCGTGCCTGGGATTCTCCAGGCAAGAACATGGGAGTGGGTTGCCATTTCCTTCTAGGAAAAAATATATAGAATGGCTCCCTGGAAACACTATTTTGGATGCCATAGATTTTTCCTAAAAAACTAACTTTCAAATAACAAAACCTGTTGCTCAGAGTCTCCTGAAAATAATAGTGCTAAAGTTGAAAAATTAACCCAGTGTTTTACTGGGCAGAGAAGATACCAGGTAGAGGAAGGGAGGAACAGATAAACAGAAGTCACTGTTGCGAAGTTTAGACGCTCACATGTTGAGTTTTATGGGGGAGGAAGTGGATATTCTTGTGCACAGGTCATATGCTTAGGCAGTGTTCCTGTATTTCAAGTTACACTGTCAGACGTGCATGGTAAGGCAGCAAGTCAGATGTGAAAGGTCAGTTATGTAGGTATTATGACATACGAAGAGTTGCTGCAACTGTGGCATCACCCCAACCCTAAAAACTAGCCTATTCACTCACCACACCAAACGAGTTTATAAAGTCACCTGCAAAAGCTAAAGGTTGTCCTAGGCAACCATTCAGGCATTCCCACCCATCCAGGCTGCTCTAGATTTTCTTGTGCTTTTGCTCATCTTATAGATCCCTAACTCGATCCTGACCTCTGGCTCCACTGGGACTGGAAATCCTCATTCTGCCGTTCTGAAATCTTGGGCCGTTTCATTCCGTAATATTTTAAAATCCTGTTAGCACTTTCAGTTGCGGCCCAATAGACTCTCAACGCCCTAGTTAGCACATCAACTTCCTAGATATTTATTGTATTTTTATAATACAACTGTGGATTCTGCAAATGTCAGTTTTTCTTCTTTCTTACCAATCTTTATATCTTTCATTTCTTTATCTTGCCTTACCACTAGGACTTCCAGGTCAGTTTCAAATAGAGCTAATGACTGTTGTTTCCCTGAACGGAGGAGTCCAATGTTTAACATTTTGTCACCAAGTAAGAGTTAACAGGGTTGTTTGTATTGTTGTTGTTTCCAGTCACTCAGTTGTATACCCCATGGACTGTAGCATGCCAGGCTTCCTTGTCCTTCAGCATCTCCTGGAGCTTGCTCAAAATCATGTCCATGGAGTCAGTGATGCCATCCAACCATCTCATCTTCAGTCATCCCCTTTTCTTCCTGCCTTCCATCTTTCCCAGCATCAGGAACTTTTCCAGTGAGTTGGTTCTTCCCATCATGTGGTCTCCTTCTAGGAAAAAATATATAGAATGGCTCCCTGGAAACACTATTTTGGATGCCATAGATTTTTCCTAAAAAACTAACTTTCAAATAACAAAACCTGTTGCTCAGAGTCTCCTGAAAATAATAGTGCTAAAGTTGAAAAATTAACCCAGTGTTTTACTGGGCAGAGAAGATACCAGGTAGAGGAAGGGAGGAACAGATAAACAGAAGTCACTGTTGCGAAGTTTAGACGCTCACATGTTGAGTTTTATGGGGGAGGAAGTGGATATTCTTGTGCACAGGTCATATGCTTAGGCAGTGTTCCTGTATTTCAAGTTACACTGTCAGACGTGCATGGTAAGGCAGCAAGTCAGATGTGAAAGGTCAGTTATGTAGGTATTATGACATACGAAGAGTTGCTGCAACTGTGGCATCACCCCAACCCTAAAAACTAGCCTATTCACTCACCACACCAAACGAGTTTATAAAGTCACCTGCAAAAGCTAAAGGTTGTCCTAGGCAACCATTCAGGCATTCCCACCCATCCAGGCTGCTCTAGATTTTCTTGTGCTTTTGCTCATCTTATAGATCCCTAACTCGATCCTGACCTCTGGCTCCACTGGGACTGGAAATCCTCATTCTGCCGTTCTGAAATCTTGGGCCGTTTCATTCCGTAATATTTTAAAATCCTGTTAGCACTTTCAGTTGCGGCCCAATAGACTCTCAACGCCCTAGTTAGCACATCAACTTCCTAGATATTTATTGTATTTTTATAATACAACTGTGGATTCTGCAAATGTCAGTTTTTCTTCTTTCTTACCAATCTTTATATCTTTCATTTCTTTATCTTGCCTTACCACTAGGACTTCCAGGTCAGTTTCAAATAGAGCTAATGACTGTTGTTTCCCTGAACGGAGGAGTCCAATGTTTAACATTTTGTCACCAAGTAAGAGTTAACAGGGTTGTTTGTATTGTTGTTGTTTCCAGCACTCAGTTGTATACCCCATGGACTGTAGCATGCCAGGCTTCCTTGTCCTTCAGCATCTCCTGGAGCTTGCTCAAAATCATGTCCATGGAGTCAGTGATGCCATCCAACCATCTCATCTTCAGTCATCCCCTTTTCTTCCTGCCTTCCATCTTTCCCAGCATCAGGAACTTTTCCAGTGAGTTGGTTCTTCCCATCATGTGGTCAAAGTATTGGAGCTTTAGCCTCAGCGTCAGTCCCTCCAATGATATTCAGGGTTGATTTCCTCTAGGATTGACTGGTTTGATCTCCTTGCAATCCGAGAGACCTGTTTGTTTTAATTTATTTAGTTTTTGGCTCTGCTGGGTCTTCATTGCTGCTCCGGCTTTTCTCTAGTTGCTGTAAACTGGGGCTACTCTATAGTTTCAGTGCTTGGACTTCTCTTGCTGCAGAGCACAGACTCCAGGTGCATGGGCCTCACTAGTTGTGGCTCCCAAGCTCTAGAGCAGAGGCTCAGTAGTTGTGTTACGTGGGCTGGGTTGCTCCATCACATGTGGGATCTTCTCGGACCAGGGATGGAATCTGTGTCCCTTGCATTGGTAGGCAGATTCTTATCCACTGCACCACCAGGGAAGTCTGGTCGGGGTTGTTTTTTTTTTTTAAGATAGATTCCTTTTCTTATATTATGAAATTCTCTTCTATTCCTAGGTAGCCAAGTCTTTTTTTTTTTCCTGGGCCCATCAAAACATACAGAGGTATAAGAATTACTTCTAAAGGTGAGGAAACTACCTCTTCAGGAAAGAATAGAGTAGGGAGGAAAGGGTGGAACTCAGATTTCAGCTCCGAAGAGAACTGAGAACCATTTCTCTTGGTAGGAACTGTCAGGCTACTCCACCTCTTTTGGGTACCTTCTACCTTTCGGCCACCCCTGCCTTGCCCCAGGCTACCAGGTATCTGAGGGACTGCAAATTGCAAAAGGGGCACTGTGCCAATGACACCCATGAGCATGATGCTTCCCATTGGTGGTTCCAGTGCAGTTAGGAGGGGGATTCCAGTTTTGGTGAGGGAGGGATGCAAAAAACTGACTGAGATTTTTCTTTTTTTTAATAATATGGTTACTTTTTAAAGAAGAGTCAGTTTCTAATTCTAGAGGGTTCCTAGCAGATTAATAAAACAAAGACTCAGTCGCAGAGAAGGAAAAAAAAAACAACTTACAAAAGGGCCCAGGATCAGGGCATAGCCTGGTGTTGTGTCCCCAAGATCCCGCTGGAGCTAGATTTCCCAACCTCAGCACTACTTGCATTTGGGGCTAGATAATTCTTTGCTGTGGGGGACTGTACTCTGTATTTAGCAGAAACTGTAGCCTCTGCTTACTGGATTCCAACCCACCTTCAGCTTGAGACTGTCAAAAATGCCTCCAGGCATTACCCTATGGTTGGGAGAAGACAGGATCACCCAGTGAGAGTCACTGGCCTAGAGCTACGAACTTGTCTCCCATCAGTGGTCAGACTTGACTCCAGAGAGTAGTGGAGACTACTAAGGTTGACTGGGAACATTCCTGTCATACTCCCCGTTCTCTTTTATGGGTATCTTGGAATATGGCTGTTTAAAAATTTTCCATTAACTCCTTTTCTTTTCCTTATTTGGTGAATTTGTTGTCAGCGCTATGGGGTAGGGGAGGTTGTTTTCCTGACTGTTTCTCTGGGGAGGAGATTCTCTTCTGTTCATTCAATCTGTGCTGACTTCCGGCAGGAAATGGCACTCAAGGAAAGTTTTGAATAAAAGGAAGATGCTGGTTTAGTCAGTGGAAACAGGAAGTTGTAGCCTGCGTCTTACAAGGCTTAGAAGAAAGTAAGAGGCAGAGAAAAAATTCACTTAACCGAAGTGGGAGGAGCAGAAGAGAGCCGGGTGGGAGTCGAGGAGGTATGGGGAGAGCTGAGGGGCGGATGGAGGCAACCAGGTCAACAGGATGGAAGACTTTGAGTTTCTTGGTGGGGTTGGCTATACAGGAAGAGAATAACAGCGCTACGCTGTAGGAACAGGGTCGGGCAGTGACTATGAGTCAAACTATTGTGGTTTGTTAATTATACTGCTTCACAGTGTAACATTGTTCTAAAAATACTCTATTTAAATTAACACAATTTTATCACTATTTGTATTAAAAGCATATGCCTACATTACCGAATCCCCTTGAGTAAACAAAGAGAAAGGAGAAAGCAAATGTAACAAAATGTTAACAATGGATGAATCAGACGAAGGTTATCTGACTGTTCATGGTATTCTTCTTGTAATTCTTCTGTAAGTTTGAAAATTTTTTAAATAAAAATTTGTGTTATGTAGGGATAAAAATCAATTTTTAAACTATGTTTTATTTAAGGCTGGGTAGGTCATCATGGGTATATGTTCATGAGTATGTGGCCTTAACTATGTGTCTGTTCTCTATAATATAGTAAAGTGATGACCAACACTCTCTTATGACCAGAATGATTTCCCATCACGAATTTATGTATTCTCACAGTCTGACCAATTCTATCTGGGAGTCTCATCTTTTTGCATCATTTGGACCAAACACATCCTCATAAGGCAGAAATACCTCTTAGCCTGTAATTTTGCTGTCAATCTTTCATTCATTCAATGAGCGTTTCTTGAGCACCTACAGGGCAATGCATTAAGTATTATGAGAAATACAAATCAAATAGACATTCTGCTTTTAGATAATCTGATAATTTGGTATAAATTTAAAGTGAGAAGTGAAAGTCAAGTCGCTCAGTTGTGTCTGACTCTTTGCGACCCCAAGGACTGTAGCCTACCAGGCTCCTCCATCCATGGGATTCTCCAGGCAAGAGTACTGGAGTGGGTTGCCATTTCCTTCTCCAGGGGGTCTTCCCAACCCAAGGATTGAAGCCGGGTCTCCCACATTGTAGGCAGACGCTTTACTGTCTGAGCCAGCAGGGAAGTCCATAAATTTAAAACCTTGCACATAAATGAGTTTAACACAGACAGAAAGTTACTGTTTTGTGTCAGGTCTTGAAGGAGGCCATGATTACTTCCTCTTGGAGGAAATGGTGTACGACATATTCCTGGTGCATTTCTTCCCTTCTGCCAAGGAGGAAAACTAGGGTTTAAGAGTTGAGCCTGTTGGTGGGATTGATGTGAAGAATGCTGCATTGGTTTGCTATTGCTTCATATAATCCATCACTTAGTGGTTGCAAAGAACCATCATTTGTTATTCTTCCTGTGTCTGTGGGTATGTCGGACATGGCTGATCTGGCTCAGGCTGGGGTGAGCAGCTCTGTATCAGATGCTGCAGCTGGATGGGAAAACATGCTTCTCCCTGTAGCTGTGTGGATCCATGGGGATGGCTCTGCTTCATGTCCCTCTCCACGTCCTTGGACCAGCAAGCCAGCCAGGACATGTATTTCTCAGGCGATGGCAGAGGTGTAAGAGGGCAAAGAGAAACATGTTTGCAAAGCCTAGGCTTAGAGCTCAAGTACTATCACTTCGGCTCATATATCATCGGCCAGCGAGAGTTGCAGGGCTAAGCCCAAAGTCTTGGAGCATTAAGGGACACTTGATGAGGCACTGGCAAGGGTATGGGTATAGAGAGAAGTGAAAAACTGATGCAATTGATAACATATGCTTTCTGATTACATGAACAGTACATTTTGAGGAGAAAGAATTTCAATTTCTTTTCACAGTATTGTTAACACATATGATAAAAACTTAAAAAAAATAGACTCATATGGAAGAATGTCATTACTCATCCCTTAATTTATTTTGGCTGCATGGCATGTGGAATGCGGGATCTTGGTTTCCTGACCAGGAAGTGATACCCACGCTACCTGCAGTGAAGTGTGGACTCTAACCACTGAACCACTAGGGAAGTACCTGTTCGTTCCTTTAAATATGCACTTTGTGGTGCTGGGCGAGAAATCATGAGGTTAAACTCAGAATTGAAGATGATCTGGCACAAATTGTAATGGGAAATGTGTACCTATTTAATTTTTTAGGCCTGCCTGGGGCTATCTGTTGTCTACATTTTTCCTTGATATTGTAGGCCTCTACTTCTTGCATGCATTCTTCCTCTCAGCAGCAACCAGCCCTCTTCAACCTCCTGGCATTTTCATGCTTTTGCCCTTCCCATCAAAAGGGTCTAGCAAACTCACTCATAGTCAGGCATAAGGAACTGATAAGGATTAAAATACAACCACTTCCAGGAGCATTTGTATTAGAAAAAAAAAAAAAAGGAATGGCTCCTTCATGGTCGAACTTTACCCAGCAGTGAAGAGTGTGGAGAAATGAAAGAGATGGGGGACCAAAGTGCTTGCCCAGTGACCTCAGAATCATATCTGAGAGGACTGCTTTTTCTTGTTGCTGTTATTTTTTTGAGCTCGTGGGAACAAGGGTAGAGTTGCAGGAATAATTGAGAGTATAACTTAAGTATAACTTTAATCACATACTTAGCATGAACAACATTAAAATATGTGCCCCCTCAAGTCAATTGTCTTTCATAACTTTTTATAGTGTAATTGTTCTAATTTCTATCAAAGTTTGTGGTTACTGTATTTGAGAAACAAGTAAATAAGTACAGCAGGCATCAGGCAGGAACTTTCTGAACTGTGTCAAGGTTAATAATAAGTAAAATGTTATAAGTAGACACAAGACAGCAACAGCTGTGCAACATTCTTGGAAGCAAGGATTTTGATAGCATGAAGTCAGACAGTGAGCTCAGTTTTTGCCACTACTCTGGCTGGACAGAGAGACTTGTCATAATTATAATACAACTACATTTCTCTTATAAAGTACTGTCTTACATTAAGAAAATATGATGTCTGCAGCTGGAAAATCAGGAGCAATGTTGGAAGAAGACCCAGATCAAACCTAGAGAATGTCCTGGCTGAGATTCAGTCTTTTGAGTTGCCCATTGAAGCTACTTTAAGGTAGGGCTCCTTTATATTGTGCTGTTTCTTCTTTGGTGGTGATAAAGTAGTTTTATTCATGTCTTTCAATACTTTTCTCTATAACAATAAAAAATAATTTTTGAGAAATGATTGCAATTCTATATATACTTAATCTCAAAGTTTTATCCTTAGAGAAATGATGGTGAATATTAATAGGTGTAACAAACATAAATAAACAAAGTACTAAGTAGTGGTGTTCCAATTTTTTATCTTTACTGAAAGTTCACTAGTTTTTCCCGACGTACGGTTGAGGTTTATCTATAAGGTAGAATAAATGTAGTCCAAAGTGAACAAAAGAGATTTTATGACGAATCATTTTTTATGTCTCTTGTTAATCACTATAGTAACTTTGAGTAAATATAAATTCACCTACACCCACACTTAACATCCTTTTTTGTGTCTTTCGAATAAACACAACAACGACGAGAATCCATATACCCCACGAGAGTCTATACATAAAAATATTTCTATATAAGATTAAAAAATAGTTTCTTTGGTAAGATGGGGATTAATTTGCACAGTTCAAGGACAGAATTAAAATGAAAGACCATATATCTCTGTGTTACATGCACGGTTTAAAAAATTTAATTCTTTTTGACTGTCTGCTTGTATTTGACACTTATCAGTATGGGAACAGGATGGCAATCTCTGACTGTGATAGTGACAGTCAATAAATATTTGTTGACTAATATTTGTAGATTAAGTGAAAGGATATATATATTTTTTTGGTGTTGTCTTTTTAGTCTCAGAAAGATCCAGGAGCAGATCTGTTTAAATCTGAATTTAAATTTGATTTTGCATTAAACGTATCCTGAATCTTTCTAAAGGGCCTAGGGTAAGGTTGGGGGGTATTAGAAGCTATTGGTATTTATTGGTTGATTCTTGAATTATCAATATGTAGGTACAGTAGAAAAATAATTACAGCTCCATTTATAACTTATACCTTCATTACTTATACTTTCATTTTATCTGAGCATCATAAACATCCATGAATAAGGGCAGGTGCTTTTTATCCTATTCAGCAGGTAGAAAAAAAACAAACCTTTTCATTAATGGGAGACTTGGTAACTTTTTCCAAGTAGAACATACTTTATACTGAACCAGCACCTTCTAAACTTGCGCATCTGCCTGGTGGCTAGGTCAGAAGTCTAAAGGGAAACACGAGAGGGGAATAAAGCCTGAAAAAGTGAAAGTGTTAGCTGTGACTGACTCTATGTGACCCCATGGACTGTAGCCCTCCAGGCTCCTCTGTCCATGGATTCTCCAGGCAAGAATAATGAAGTAAGTAGGCTTTCCCTTCTCCAGGGGATCTTCCAGATCCAAGGTTTGAACCTGGGTCTCTTGCATTGCAGGTGGACTCTTTACTATCTGAGCCACCAGGGAAGCCTGGACATGTGTTAATTATTGCTGCCTCTGCTGCCATTGCTGCTTCAGAGCCCTTCAACCCCTGATCCTCTCTATATCTCTCCCCTGATCTCTCAACCCCGGCCAATTACCTACAGGCTTCATCCATCCTTGAAACTATCAGGTAGTCTTGCTCTGGTACTGGACCTGACTTCCTGTTTTGGTTCTTGGATGTGTCCTCCTTTCTGTTCTGAGGGTAAATGTCCTGGGTCTTGTACTAGGTCTC